>JBBBWG010005803.1:0-27507 GCA_037176905.1 Azolla pinnata
TCTCCTTCTCCTTCTCCTTCTCCTTCTCCTTCTTCTTCTCTCCTTCTCCTTCTCCTTCTCCTTCTCCTTCTTCTTCTCTCCTTCTCCTTCTCCTTCTCCTTCTCCTTCTTCTTCTTCTTCTTCGCGTTCACCAAAACTACGCAACAATCCAATCGAATCGAACCAAATGAAGGTTCCAAAACTGCTGCTTCTTCTTCTTCTTCTTCGTCAGAGAAAGAGCATGTTTCTCCGTGTTCCGAATCAAAGATGGGACATGATTTCTGCTAACAAGCGGCTCCTCCTCCTCCTCCTCCTCCCGCTGCTGCTGCTGCTGCTTTCTCTGCGCCGCCGCCGCCGCCGCCGTCGTCGTCGTCGTGTTTCTGTTTCTGTTATTGTTCCTGGACTTCATAAAAATTGGTTCAGTTGTTTAACAGCAGTTCGGGTGTGAAACCGCCCAAAAAACATTTCATCTTGCTGTAGTGTGAAACCGCCCAAAATGCCAAACACAAAAAAACAAGGTTTCCTAATGGCCATTCCTGTTCACAAGAATCATGGACTGTGCATGGCACTGCATTTTTTCTTGCCTCACATTTAATTAATCCGTAACGATTTGCATACAGATCATGATTCCACAGAACGATTAAAATATCGTTGCGAGTGATTGCGGATCGTTCCATCCGTTGCTGTGTTGTCGTCCGATTGGAAATTCGTTCCTCTTTCTATAGCCAATCCGTTCTCATGCTGACAGTTGACATGGATTGCATCTGCTTGTGTAGGTAGCTCAAGAAGGGGGGTGCGGGGAATCTTCCCGGATGTAGAAATCGGGCGACGAAACGGATGTGGGAAATTCCGAGACTGTACAGATGCGGATTCTGTCCCGATTCATCACACGGTTTGAGTCGTGGACGATGACGCCCGATGCAGACGCGAGCTTCCCGAATTTCGGTCAACCTTTGGACTGCAGCTGTCGTAAACATCAAGCGATCGAGATCTGCATTTTACCACGGGTTCCTAACTGCGCAGCGAGCTGCTTCAATAGCTTGGCTACATTATTGATCGTTTTGTCGGGGCCTGAAAACCCGAGACGTCGGGGCGGGGAATATCCCAATGCGGCGGAGGATTCGTTTCGCACTCGTCGGCATCCGTCCGCCTGGCCGTCCCCGAAAAACGCCAGCCGATCGAGATCAGCCGTTTGGACCGCAGCGATTGTAAACGTCAGGCGATCGAGATTTGATGCCTTTTGGACCGTAGCGATCGTAAACGTCAGGCGATCGAGATCTGATGCCTTTTGGACCGCAGCGATCGTAAACGTAAGCTGATCGAGATCAGCCTTTGGGACACAGCTGTCATAAAACGTCGACCAATCGAGATCAGCCTTTTTCGGGCACAGCTATCAGAAACGTCAGCCGATCGAGACCAGCGTTTTCTTTACACAGGGTTCATAATCACGGAGAGCAAACCGCTTCAATAGTCTGGGTAGCATTACCAATCGTTTACCGGGACCCTAAACCCTAAACCCTAAACCCTAAACCCTAAACCCTAAAAACCCTAAAAACCCTAAACGTTGGCGGGGAATATTCCGGCGCAGTGGATCGGGAGATTCGTTTCACACTTGTCAGCATCGGTGAAAACGTCGGTCTTGGCAAAAACGTGGATCATGTGATCTCCTTCATGCAAGCATTAAGAAGACGAAGAAGAAGAAGAAGAAGAAGGTTGAGTTTTTTGACTTGCTGATCTTTCTCTGTCGAAGAAACCATGGCGCCTCTGCTCGTCACAGATCTCTTCGCGGAGCTCTCCAATGGCAGAGACCGCATCTCTGCGTCAGAGCTCGCGCTGCTCCTCGGCAGCGCTGATCGGCTGCAGGAAGATCCCCATTCTGCAGCTAATCACGAAGAGCTTGCCGCCTCTCTCATCGCCCAATTCCATCATCATCATCATCATCAGCAGCAGCAGCAGCAGCAGCAGCAGCAGGTGGAGGAGGAGGAGGAGGAGGAGGTGCATCTCTCGTCGCCTCATGCAGCAGCGACTCAGAGCTCCGATTCGCTGGATTTCGCCGAATTCCTGCAGTTCCTGCTCGACCCCCGCCTCAATCCAGCGATCTCCGTATCGGAGAAGGTGTGCATCAAAATTTGTTACCACATTTTTCCCTCTGAATCGATTGATGGATCCGTTCCCGGATGTTTATCTAATTAAATCACTGCGTCAATTTGTGACACGAATAGATCTGATGGTTGAATCATTGTTTCAATCGGTAAGATGAAAACCCTGATAATGATTCGATGCAGATTCAAGTACCCTAATCACGAATCAGTGATTCGATGATCGCCGCGTTCCTTTGATCATTGTCAGGGTTCATCTTGTCGATTGAATCACTGGGACCTTCGGTTGTCATGAATAGATCTGATCATGAATTATGATTGTTTCAATTGGAGAAGATGAACCCTGAAACAAATGATTCGCGGATTGACATGGCGATCATTAACCCTAATCGTGAATCGTTCCTTCAATTGACATGGATCAGATGATTCCTGATCATGAATCACTGCTTCAATTTGACACGGAGATGATTCCTACTTGTAAATCGCTGACATGGTCAACCCTAATCGTGAATCATGGCTTCAATTGACACGATGAACCCTAATAATGAATCGGTGCAGCTTCGATTTACCGCGATTAGATCTAATCGTGAATCGCGGCTTCAATTGACACCGATCATTGCTTCGATTGACACACAATAGTAATTAGTCGTCGCTAATTTGATTGACCCTAATAATAACAATGAATTATTGTTGCCTTCAATCGACAATATGGAAACCCTAATCATTAGTCATCGCAGCTTCGATTGGCATGGTGAACTCTAATTATAGTCAATCATGGCATCGATTAACACGAGTAGATGTAATAAATACTAATTGCTCGTCGATGGATTCCAAATGATAATTCATCGATGGACCTGACAACGATTTGAGGAATCCTACTCTTAACTGACCATGAAACATCAAGGGTAGTGGATTCTAACTATGGATTGGGTTCGATTTATCTGAGGGAGGACGATTCGGTAAACACGATTCAGATCGACAATGCTAATGGTGAGTGCACATGATCTGGTTTTGTGGTGGTTTACGGTTCTAGCCAACGCAAGACATGACTCGGCCCTTGTCGGATTACTTCATCAACACGAGCCACAATTCATACCTCAGCGGGAATCAGCTGAGCTCCAAGTCGGGGACATCGGTGATCATCAGTGCTCTAATCAGCGGCTGCAGGGTCATCGAGCTCGATTGCTGGCCAGGCCACAATGGCACCATCGTGGTCCACCATGGCCAGTAAGTTTCTTTCTCGATCAGACTCGTAAGCTCTGTATCTGCATACATTGTCTCTCACGTCGATGCTTCGATTTCACGCATAAAAGTTTATGCTAAGTTCATTGACCATTCCTCGTACCGTTCCAGCACCCTAACAACCAAGGCTTCATTCGAGGAATGCTTGATCGCCATCAAAGAGAATGCATTCACCACGTCCGATTACCCTGTCATCATCACAATCGAAGATCATTTAGACGCGGATCTTCAGACTCAGGCAGCAATTGTAAGCTTTAATTCCAGATGCATCTTCTTGTAGCCCATCATCATCATCATCATCATCATCATCATCATCATCATCATCATCGCAACTAATCCGATCGAAGAATGTTTTTCATGCAGAAAATTCGAGACGTATTTGGGGACATGCTTTTCGTACCATCGTCGGATGAGAAACCTCCGCTCCGATTTGCATCACCGGAGGAGCTCAAACACAAGATCATAATTTCAGATACACCGCCAAAGGATGCAATTCATACACAGGTAATTTTACACATTGTGAGATGGTTGAAAAAAGAGCAGTTGTGCCTAGATATGGTTAAGATAGCATGGTCTATAGACCAGAGATAAGCTCTTGTTAAGGTCCCATAGCCATTGCGGCTCAATGAGCTGATGGCAGCTTTGCTAAAAATGTCTACAATCAATGGATCACAGAGAACTTAACCAAGTGAATGAAAGATAATAGCAAAAAATTCCCACGATAATCAACATAAAACCAGAGCTGGCTCTTGCCAAATCAAAGTAAAGACTGAGCTGGCTTTTGCCAAATCAAAGTAAAGACTGAGCTGGGTCTTGCCAAATCAGAGTAAAAACCGGGCTGGGTCTTGCCAAATCAAAGTAAAGACTGAGCTGGCTCTTGCAAAATCAAAGTAAAAACTGAGCTGGGTCTTGCAAACTCAGAAGTAAAAACTGAGCTGGGTCTTGCAAACTCAGAGTAAAAACTGAGCTGGCTCTTGCAAAATCAAAGTAAAAGTTAGTATAAAATTTGCTATTACGAAGCATCATCGAGGTTGATTCTCTGCCGATCGATGCACTTGCTTCAGTCCTTTCTGATATTGACTGATGCTGGCAAAACTTTAGAATCCATGTTCTGCTTCTGAAGTAGTTACAAACAGTAATTAACCTCCTGGACAACAACATTACAACCTTGTCTGAATATGGCTGCCACTTTGAAGGCTTTAGTAAACTCTTGGCCCAACAAAGGATACAATTAAGAGAGAATACAACCGCTTTTAGTGATGATTATACCCAAATAGTGAGTGCCTTTACCACAAAATGATTTCTGTCTTCTAAATTTAAGCATTTTGCTGTGGTGGGCAAACATCAGAGGATAGTGATCTGAACCATGTCCAAAACATATGGTCATGTATGTAACCCTGTATGCATGCCTGTCGGAATGTATTTGACGCGGATGTGAACTCACAAGGATTCACAGCATGTCTCTTGCATCAATATGAAAGTTCTTCATGAATCGATATAGGGTTGCTGAGCTTGTTGGCACATTCAACAGGCAGCTGCAGACCCAAATACGGTGGTTGAGACATTCCCGTATTTCATTCCCTCGGATCTTAAGCCGGAGGAGGATTCACCGCCAACATCACACACAAATGCCAAGCTGACCATTGCGAGCCACATCGTATCCGCCACCCATACAGTTCTCGAAACCATACCCTCCTCTTCTTCAGCACCTTCTCGGGTTCAAGACCTCGAAGACCTCATTTACATCTTCTCTCAGAAGATTAACGAAATGAAACTATCTTCGGACGGACAATTGATCTCCGGAGATCGATCCATCATGGCTAATCTTAGCGAGCCACAAGTCCAAGAGATGGCCAAACTACAAGCAAACTCCATGATCAAGTACCGTAGTAGTCATCTCCATGCTCTCCATCCCATATCCTTTTTGCTTTTGCACCATCTTCCTAATGTTAATGATTCACTTATAACAGGTTTTCGCATAAAAACCTCGGCCGAATGTACCCCTTCGGTTTAAGATTTGATTCGTCGAATCCCGACCCCTTTCTTGCTTGGGCCAATGGGTTCCAGTTGGCAGCCCTCAATTTCCAAGGTCAAGATCGGAACCTGTGGATCGGTCAAGCTTTATTCGATCAAAATGGAAAGTGCGGCTATGTCAAGAAACCACCGCATCTGCTACCAGAGAATGATTTCGATGTCAACAACAGTATGGAACCCAAGCTCCAGCTCAAGGCAAGTAGAAAAGCTTGACAAAACACACACAAACCCTCAATGTGGCTTACATCTTCTGTTTTGTTGGTTTCATTCTGACATTGCCTCGCAGATGAGGGTCCTCATGGGATGTAATTGGCAAGTAAAGGATGGGCTGTCAAGTAAACCAGACTTGTATGTGAAGGTTGGTCCCAACACAAAGGCTAAACCCTAAATATGCTGCACATAAATCCAAAACACATTTGTGCACTAAATCCTGCATGCATGGTGTAAGCCCTTACCAAACTCTGTATAGCTATAAACCCTAAAAACTACATGAAAATCATATAAAGCCTGCATGATTCAAAGCCTTAGCACACTGTATAAACTCTAAAACCTAAACAATATATGAGAGCCCTATAAAGACATTGGTACCTTAAACCCTATATGCATGATGTTAACTCTTTAAAAACTATATAAACTTCAACTCGAAACACATAATTAATAATTCTCATGTCTAAAAGCATCAGAAATGTCAGGCATAATCTGAGCACGTCTATAAACTCAAATGCTACCTAGAGCATCCCGAGAAGCATTGGAAACTAGAAGCTTATATCAACCTTAATTGCTGTATGTGTACCATAAATCATGTAAATTTTAAATCTTGTACTGAGCCACGTCATGGAAAGCTTAAATCTGGAACTAAAGCTGTAAAACATGAAACCTATACATGCAAGACAAATTCTAAACCCAAATTGACTATGTAAACCCTATTTCTATACCAAATAAACCCCAAACGTATAAGGATCTGACTTACTGGTTTCACTAACCTTGTGGTTCTTGTGTATGTGTTATATTTTGCGTTGCCAGGTAGCCCTTGATGGTATACCTTCAGACAGATCCAAGAAAAGTACAGGAGTCGTCCATAACAGTAATGACCCGAGCTGGGAAAATGAGGAGTTCGTGTTCCCCATCAGAGGTTAGAAAACACTCAAAAACTCTGTCCAAGCCCATCAAGATTTGAACTTGCAATCAGCGATTTCTTCTTTCTTCTTCTTCTTCGACATTTCTCTTCTTTTCTTCTGTGCCCATTAATCGGGATTGAATGCAAACTCATTGCTCTTCATTCTTGAATCCTGACCGGCGACCCCCTTCACTTCTTTGTCTTCTTCTTCGTCCTCTTCTCGTCCTCTTTGTTGTTGTTGTTGTTTTTCTTCTTCTTCTTCTTCTTCTTCTTCTTTGGCGTTTTTCGTTCTTCTTTCTTTATATGTGCCGATAAAGCCTCTTTCCTTTCCGTGAGTTCCTCTTCTTTCTTCCATATCTACCTTTCAAGGCACAAACATATATTTCTTTTCTGCTCAAGGGAGCCAGAAAGAACCCTCCACTGCAGTCTGATCTGTTCAAATCCATAAAAGAAAAAGAGAAGAGAACCCTAAAGAGACGATTGAATCACACAATGAGCCTATCTGTCAAACACATGGACACGTGTTCTCCTCCGGATCAAACCGTGAGTGCAGGCTCAAAGGATGGGATGAATCTAGATAATGAATCTAACACATCAAACCTGTAGTAGAGATCTGAAGCATAATGTTTTCCAAAACCGCGGACTTTCCCATCTGTTTGAGCGCACACGAGTCACCTGTGACGGTTTCTGTCCGGAACTGCTGCTGATGCTTCTCCATCTTGGGGGTCTCCTGACATGCATATGTTTGAAACGCTTGTGTTGCAGCCCCGGAGATGGCGATCTTGAGGCTGGAGGTGTGGGAGAAGGATCTGGACAGGGATGATTTTGTGGGCCAAGCTTGCATTCCTGTGGGAGAAGTGAAGGCAGGGCTGAGGGCAGTGGCCCTGAAATCTCAGAAGGGAGAGCCTCTTCCATCCACCTTGTTGTGCTCCATAGCAAAACAGAGTTAGGAGCAGGGGATCAGGAACAGGGGAGAAGTCTCTTGGAACAGAACAGGGAACAAAGTCTTGGAACAGGGGACAAAAACTCTCTTGATCAAAGAACTACATACATACATACATACACATCAGACATGGTCTTTTGACAAGTTGTGGGTTTAGAACCACCTGAGTGTGGTTTAGGGTTTAGGGTTTAGGGTTTAGGGTTTAGGGTTCAGAAACATCGTGGCTTCGATCTCTAACCTGTTAAAAAATTTCGATACATTTTCGCCGATGCGATCTGCTCGGGCTCGTTCTGATCGCGAATAAACGCTTCGGGGTTCTGACATAAACGACGATCTTGTAGTTTTCCGAATGCACATGTTTCAAAAACGGTCTCGTGGAGGCCTGATCTGCCAGCTCCTCATCGCAGATTATCCAATCTGCTTGTTGTAAAAACAGTTTTGCATTGTTTAGTGCACAGCAAGTTTTGAACCGTTTGGATTGCCTGATTCATGTGCTCCTTGCTATGGATCGGATCGCCGCCTGCTGTTTGTCAAACTCTACGCTTTTTCTACATCAACGCGTGTTGTGTAGTCGATCGGCATGGATGCATCATTGGATTTCTTGATCTTTCGAGCGTAGATTACAGGAACCTATCGCCGCCATCGTTGTTGTCGTCAATATACTCTAGCAATATTACCAGAAAAAAAAAACCAAGTAGAGCATGATTCAAAAGGAGCTCGATCGTCGGAAGTCAACTCAAGCCTTCAATATAAAAAACATACATTATATCGGCTTCCCGAGCCCATAAGCATGATGCTAATTGTGCTCATGGATATGCAAATGATGTTGGTTTGGACGAGAACTCGACATGTCAATGCCATGGCTTCAGAGATCCACACGTTGGCCGAACTAGGTTTGACTTGCTTGCATTACCAGAAAACGGTTGGCGCATTGATTGATTATATATGATCGATTGATCATCTCCTGCTGACGCGAAGAAGACCTTTTTTTTTTATGGAAACGGATGCGAGGCTCGGAAAGAAAAAGCCAGTATCAGCCAAGGGCTTGGCGGGGGGACCCGGATCATTCGGTTTCGAAAGCCGCACTTCACCCATACCGAAGCGCTTGCGATTCCAGGCTCTCTCCTGGATCTGTCGGCGGCGAAAATATCAGCCCGAAAAAATCGTCAGCAGGATCGGGATCGGATAAAAGATCGGGGTTTCAACGTGCAGATCGGGGGAGCGGATTCTCGACCTGCGCTCGACAACTGTATATAGTTGAATTCTGGCATCGATCGCCCTTGTTCTCGCGGCGATCAAAACCCTGTTTTTTTGTATACGGTTCGCAGCTTAATATGATTGTATACATTTCACGACTTAATACGATTGTATATAGTTCGCAGCTTAATACGATTGTATACATTTCACGACTTAATATGATTGTATACATTTCACGACTTAATACGATTGTATACATTTCACAACTTAATACGATTGTATGCATTTCACGGCTTAATACTGTACGTTCGTGGCTCGGATACGAGCGAGACTATGGTTCGTTTGTATACGACATAGAGCACCCTTGTACACAAAAGCAGGTGCGGAGCGTATCTTATACGGTCGTTTGTAGGGTGCAAAGCACACGTGCAGAGCGTATCTTATACGGTCGTTTGGTAGGGTAGAAAGCAAGTGTAGAGCGTACCTTATACGGTTCTGATACGGTCGTTCTTGTACGGTGCAAAAGAAAGGGCGTACGTATAAGAAAGCGTATATTATACGTCGCCTGTGTTTTTTCCGTAGAGCCCGAAATATCTGCAGAAGAGCTCCTCTGCTGCAGAGCTATGGCGATGGCGATGGCGATGGCGGAGCTTCCTCCTTCTGCGGGATCCTGCTCCTCCTCCTCCTCCATGGACGACCTCCCCGACCATCTCCTCTCCCTCCTCCTCTCCCTCCTGCGCGACTCGCCCGCCGACCTCAACGCCATCGCCCTCGCGAGCCGCCGCTTCTACGACCTGGAGCGCAAACAGCGCCTCTCCATCCGCCTCAAGCGCGGCGGCGATGGCGGCGGCGATGGCGGCGGGCTCGTGATCTCCGCCCTCTCCTCGCTCTGCGCGCGCTTCCCGCACCTGCAGAGGGTGGACATCGACCACGCCGGATGGACGCCGAGATCCGGGAAGCAGCTGGACGACGGCGGGCTCTGCACCATCGCCGCCTCCTGCGCGAGCCTCAGGTACCTAGGCCTCCGCTTCTGCACCTACGTCACGGATCGGGGCCTCTCGCACGTCGCCGCCTGCAAGGGCTTGGAGGCGCTGAGCCTGGACTTCGTCCCCAGCATCACGGGGCGGGGCTTGCTCTCCGTGGCCACGGGCTGCAGGAGCCTGCGATCTCTGCACATCGCGCTGTGCCTGCACGTGAGCACGGCGGAGTGGCTGGGAGCGCTGGGAGCGCTGGAGGCCATGGAGGACCTCGCCATATCCCAGTGCAAGGGCATCCGCGAAGCGGATCTGGCGCTGCTGGGAGCCATGGCGTGGAGAAGGCTGAAGAAGCTCCACTTCCGCGTCGATCTCCACCATCGCTACATGAAGCGGTACGCGGAAGAAGAAGCAGGCGCTTCGGAGAGAAGCAGGAACGGCAGCGCTTCTGCAGGCGATGCATCCGCGGGGAAGGGGAAGAAGATCATCGATTGCCATAGCCTGGAAGAGCTTCGCCTCACGAACTGCATCATCAGCTCCGCAGCGGATCGAGCAGGCCTCGGATGCATCTTGCGGAGCTCTCCTTCCCTGCGCAGCCTGCATCTCGACATGTGCCTCGGGCTCAGGGACAGGGACATGGCGGCCCTCGCGCAGGTGAGCTCGGGCCTCAAGCGCCTCTCGCTCCGATGCCCCTCCGACTTCTCGCCTTCTGCGCCGGGGAGCTGCTCCCCCTTGCTCTCGGATCGGAGCTTGATCGCCATAGCCCAGCACTGCGGATCGCTCGAGGAGGTCTCCATCTCCTTCGAGGACAGCTGCTTCCCTTTGGTGCCCTGCTTCTCCCTCGCCGGCATCCTCGCCCTGCTCCGATCCTGCCATGGCTCCTTGCGATCCCTCGCCCTGGACCGGGCCGTTGCTTTCGACGATCGCGGCATCGAGGCTCTCTGCTGCTCTTCCCGATCCCTCGAAACCCTCGAGCTCATCCAGTGCCCGCAGATCAGCGACGACGGCTTGCAGCTCCTCAGGCTCCTCCCTTCCCTCAAGCGCTTGAGGCTCTCCAAATGCGCCGGCGTCTCCGGCCGCGGCCTCGCCCCCTTCGCCGATTCGTGCCAGCTGCAATCCCTCAGGGTCGAGGATTGCCCCAAGATCTCGGAGCAGGCTACTCGCGGCACTGCGAAGATGGTGCTCTTTCGATGCGACGACCTTTCGTGGCTCTTTTGACCCATGTTGTGGGCATGCTTCCATCTTCCGGCTGGATCGTTTGTTCAGGCGTCGAACACAACACATACTGCTGCTGCTTCTGATGATGATGATGATGATGATGATGATGGTGGTGGGTGTGCAAAGCCCGGGAACAACATCTTCGATAGGTGCATGCCGAACTCATACAGTATGTCGTGGTCGTATGTTGACCACCCATGTTGTGTGCAGGCCCTGGCAATATCTCATCTGGCGATCACATACTCCGATATCATGCTTATATTGAGCCGCTGATGATGTGTGCAGGTCTAGTATATATCTCCGGCTCGCATCCTGCAGGTGTCGCAAACTCATCCTCCATGTCCAAGAGTGTATGTTGAAGTGTAAATATAGAGTTTTGCATTTGGGTATTGGTTTGCCATTGCCACATGCTTCTTTTATAGAGGCACAAGATCCTGGCTCAGGAACCGGTTTTCGTCGTATGTTTTCTGTTAAACAGCGTTGGTTTAAACATACAAAAGATCTCTTCAAATGATCATACATATCATATAGCTTTGGTAAAGTTATTTTCATTGTGATAGGCATCCATGAATTGATGTGTTTTCCCATTCCATTGCCTTCACAAGCTATAGAAGGTGTTTGGATCTGCTTCTTTTGTTCTGTAGGAGGATTTGCAAACTTGCGGATGTTGGTCGAATACTTGAACAAACATGTATCTTATTCTTGTCATACAAAATAAGTCTTGTGAATATTGGTAATTGTTTTTTCAAGCTTCATGATGGTTTACAGAGTTATAACATTATGCTGAGTGTCTACAAGTTAAGATGTGAGCTATTAACCGATCTTTGCCTCACATATCATTCTAAAACTGAAATATCAATCAATCCCATCCAATAGTTTGGTGCAACATTGATGAAATCAGTGTTGAACTTACGTCATGTTCCTAATATCGGCGATTCTGTGAAATGAAATATCTGTGCCATTCACTTCGAATGAGAAATCAAATGAAGCTAAAGCGAATTCCCTCAACAACCAGACTATCTAACCAACTAAATTTGTTCTTATTGTAGCAAAGTATGTGTACCTGTGTGGTGTATCAAGGCTTTTGAGTCGGCGAAGAAAGGCCATAATCAGTGTTCCTTGAAAATTTGCCAAGAAATGATCGACATTGAATATATATATGGTTAAGAATCATAAGAAAATCGATGAGGTCTTTAATGTAATCAGATGCACCTGTTTCAAATGCATAAAATTCAGTCAGTCATTTAAACATGAATCTCGATCACCAACACAGCCAAATGGAACAAATGAAGTAGACTATAAGGGGGTTGTCTCCACATTCACAATCACTTTCTTGGAAGTAGCAAAGAAATTACACCAGAAACGAGTCATTGCTTTACTCGGTCCGCAAGAATATTTGTGTCAAAGACATTTTCAACAATTGCTCATTTCTTCCAATGATTGGCTGAAAATGTGATTCTCTTATTTCAGCTAATAAACAATGCTTGCTGGGTGTAAGTGAATTTTTCGTCCAATCTTCTGAATCAACGGGAGTTATCATTCCAAATGACCATATATTTTCAGAGTTGCAATCTGATCCATAGATCTTGCGAGTTTTTTTGTACAGAAAGGTAGTCGCAGAGTTGATTTTACCAGAGAGAAACATGTTCAAGCACAAGTTCAATCAACAAAAGAAGATAATGTCCCATTCACGATAAGATAAGGAACAATCCTGACTACAGGATCAATGGGTATAGCAAAATTGACACCTGATGACATCCCTGAACCTGCATGAAGAAAAACCGATTTGAACCCAAATAATTACAAACCAAAGCATAAATGTTTGATCACAGTGACGGATAAAAGACCTTGTCGAGTAAAAGTAGCTGTGTTTATGCCAATGATGTGCCCAAATGAGTCAAGCAAAGGGCCCCCAGAGTTACCTGCCAGAAACAAGTACACAACCTTCACAATTGGAGTACAAATTCCTCATAGAACAAGAATGCATATTAAATAGGTTTGGTTTTAAAGTGTAGCATTCTTTTCAAATAAATATTCAACAGTGCAACATGTTTTTCTACATCTTAAACAAAAACAAATTAACTCAATCCTAACCCTGCCATTTCCTAGATCAGTTGAAGCATGCAAAATGGGAGGCTTTGCTCCTCAGTAACCATGTCAGACTTTCAAACATTTTGTGCTATGGTTAGCCTTGTTATAAGTCTCCCACCCTTGTAATTTCCCTTAATCAGTATATAGTCACATCAGAAATTCCCTTAACACCAAGAAATGGTAATAGGCCTCCGGACAAACAGAACAATGAACGTTTCCGAAATCCGAATCATAAATCAAATGTTCTCAATATTCATCTGAAGATACCTGCATTTATAGCAGCATCTGTCTGAATAGCTCCAACAATTGGCCTTCCTGCTGGTGAAGGAATTTCTCGTCCCAATCCACTTATCACCTGCAGAACGTAGATAACTTCTATATTCATATAATGTGTGCACACCTGAGCATGAATGGAAGATGCACGAGTAGCCCCTAAGTGAAGGCCAAAACAGCCAACAAAAACTAAGTCTGAAGGTACACATGTGTGTATACCTGTATGTATGTATGTTTGCATGCATGCATACAGTTGCATATGCATCTTTTTGCTTACCCCAGTTGTTAGAGTATGTGTGTAGCCATACGGATTTCCTATGGCAAAGCAGCTTTGGCCTACCCTCAGGCTCTTTGAGGAGCCTACGGGAAGCGGCTTCAACACATCCACAGGAGCATCAACCTTTATCATTTTACAACCATGAATAACTCTTCATTATAGTCTCCTGATATACTAAAATATGAGACAATTTCACTTATAGCAACAGGAAACAAAATTTACCTTTATAACAGCCAAGTCATGTGTAGAATCGATCCCAATGAGACTGGCTATCCTTGTAATCACATTGCCATCTGGGCACAAAAGTGAAACCTAACGAAAGATTTTGTTTCCATTTAGAGCAACAAAGCCCACAATCATTCAGATATATTGACAAATACACTGAGCTTAAATATTAGAGGAGAGATCAAACACATAGGTTTACAAAGAATAATTTATAAATTATGATTGCCGACCTGGACTTGTTGTTTGCCTGAAGGGTCCTTCACCAGTTTTTCCACAACATGGAAGTTGGTGACCTATTCAGTAAGTAATTGTACGCAATATCGTCATACATGACAAATGGAAAGGAAACTGATGCCATAGTATATGATGCATCAAAATGGCACAAATAAGAATATGAGAGAGAGGGAGATAAATTTTGTATTAACTCAAAATATGGCCTATGGGACCAAATTTGAATGTTTTAATGTAACATATGTGGAAATGATGCTCGAGGTTCAAGGATTTTACTAGTGAATTTCACAATTGATTAATGCACACTTTTTTAGGAGAGTAGTGTGTCGCCTGAACAGGATTGATGATTTTGGAAAGCAGAGTGAACATACTGGAAAGTGGAGCACTGTATTGATGTATGGTGCTTGAGATCCACAAGCTTGTTAAGGGCAAGATATGCATAGCCATTGATTTTCCTTGCCTATGCGCTGTGAAATATAATACGCTTCATATACTGGTGTTCCGAGAAAGAATATACTTGACATATCATGAGAATAAATGTGACACGTTCCATCTTTTAAGTCGTTTCTTTTCTTCATATATTGCAATCCACTAAAAGCCCAACATTGCTTCCTCTGTGGATTCGTTTACTTGCACCCATCTTCTCATTTCTTAAGGGTTCATTTGACCTTTGAGCATTTTACTCAAGAACCCTTTACGTGGATCTTAAATTCAGCAAGGTCTCAAGAAGTAGGAGCATACATAAAATTTGTATTTTGAGCTGTAGAAGCTTAGCAAGATAAAGTCTTGGACATCTTCAAACCCTTTTTCAGTGGGTTTGGGAACATTATTACACCATCAAGGAGAAATATTGCCACCAATGTATCAAGTAAGAGAATCGAGGCCAAGAGCATGAGTTTGAAGAAGCTTTGGCATCATGTAAAATCGAGCAAACGAAAACCACGAATAGGATAGATATCTTACGATGTGTCCATATCGATCCCACACAAACCCGGATCCGGTTCCTTCAAGTTTCGCGCCTTCTTCTGTTCGGTCATCCACAGATTGGTTCAACGATCTGGGATTCGTTACCTCTACCACCTTAATGCAGACCACAGACCTCGTCGACTCCTGCAATGCATGTAGTTATTGGCATGAATTCATTTGGCTCTCTACCAGCAAGAAAACGATGCATCGAATACAAGGCATATGTGCATATCTCTACATATTGTGTACATTAAATTATCCTACACACCAAAATCAAGCAAACAGAGTACGATGGCGAAGAACCCACATCGAGAAACTGGATAGATCATCGAGCTACTTACGAAGGAAATCCTTCCCCCGCAGATTAAATACACTTACATACATGCACCTATGCATACATACATACTACAGTGACAAACACACAAACACACACAACCACTGATCCATGAATGCAGGTGTACATAGACACAGAGCCCAAGAAATTCAGGACTCTTACCTCAAAGAGGCTGACAACTTCCAGCTCTTCTTCTTCCAAGCCTTCACGAAAGTTGTTCTCCAGAGCCAGTGATGATGACGACGGCGACGATGATGATGATGATGACGACGACACCGGCGAGAAGGAGGCGGCGGAAGAGATGGGAGACAGTGAAGAAGAGAGGGCGGAGAGCCCTGCGATGAGCAGATCTCTGCGGGGAAGCAGCAAGGATTGTTGGGTCCTCGCAGGAGAGGAAGCAGAGGCGATGGTGCTGTTGATGGGGATGTTGATGTTGGCGCTTGGCACCATCGTCACCATCATCATCATCATGGTGCATGCCATCATCACATGCACACATTCAAAGGGAAGGAAATGGTTGGTTTCAAGTCATACATATATATATATATATATATCCCATTGATCAGAAACCCAGTCGATCGTATCCGTCGATCGGCCGCGATGTTTCATCTCTCCTGGGAGGGATCGAATCGATCGTATCCGTCGATCGCGAGCAGTGTTTTCCGGGAGCAATGCTTTTCCTTTTCGTGGGGGTGGAATCGATCATATCCGTCGATCAGGCGCAATGTTTCTGTTCTCCTGGGGATAGAATCGATCTGATCCGTGGATCGGGAGCAATGTTCCTCTTTTTTTCCTGGGGATGCGAATCGATCATGTCCACTGATCAGGAGTGATGCTCTTCTTTTCCTGGGGATGAGATCGATCGTATCCGTCGATTGGGTGCAATGTTTCTCTGTTCCTGGGGATGACATCGATCATATATCCGTCGATCGGGGCGTAATGTTTCTCTTTTCCTGGGGATGGAATCGATCACATCCGTCGATCGGGCGTCGTGCTTCTCTTTCCTTGGGGATGGGAATCGATCATATCCGTCGATCAGGAGCAGTGTTTTCCGGGAGCAATGTTGATGAAATCGGTCATATCCGTCGATCGGGTGCCATGTTTTTCATTTCCTGGGGATGAAATCGATCATATATCTGTGGATCGGGCGCAATGTTTCTCTTTTCTTGGGGATGGAATCGATCATATCTGTCGATTAGGCTCAATGTCCTTCAGGATGGGAATCGATCATATCCGTGGATCAGGAGCAATGTCGATGAAATCGATCATATTCGTCGATCGGGTGCAATGTTTCTCTGTTCCTGGGGATGAAATCAATCATATATCCGTTGATCAGACGCAATGTTTCTCTTTTCCTGGGGATGGAATCGATCACATCCGTCGATCGGGCGCAATGTTTCTCTTTCCTTGGGGATGGGAATCGATCCATATCCGTCGATCAGGAGCAGTGTTTTTCGGGAGCAATGCTTCTCTTTTTTCCTTGGGATGGAATCGATCATATCCGTCGATTGGGTGCGATGTTTCTCTTTTCCTGGGGATGAAATCAATCATATGTACCGCCGATCAGGCGCAATGTTTCTCTTTTTTCTTGGGGATGGAATCAATCATATCCATCGATTGGGCGTAATGTTTCTCTGTCCCTGGGGATGGAATTGATCCTATCCGTTGATCAGGCACGATGTTTTTCTTTTCCTAGGTATGGAATCAATCACAACCGTTGATCGAGCGCAATGTTTTTCTTCTCCTGGGGATGGAATCGATCATATCCGTTGATTGGGAGCAATGTTTCTCCTTCTCTAGGGGATGGAATCCGTCGTATATCTGTTGATCGGGAGCGATTAGGAAGAGAAGGATAGAATCGATTAACGAGAAGAGATCGGGAAGAATGATCAAGCAGTAAGGGAAGGAAAAACATCAATTAGTGGGAATTAATAAACCGTTAATTTTTGGTGGAAGATAAACTAGGGGTTAATGTTGTAATATCTAATTTTAGCAGGCGTTAAAATGTAATTAATAGGCGTATTTGGGTCATTTTTCCCTTATATATGTATATCTATATATATAGTAACATAAGTCCTATATCTTCTTTCTTTCATTTTTTGTCTGCAATTTAGCAAGCGGAGAGACGTACTGGTGTATTGGTCGAGCAGAAAGACCTGATATATCAGTTACCGGTGGATGGATGGATGGTGATGATATTTGGTGGATAACAAAATTGGCGGTGGGAGAAATACAAGGCCTAGCAAATCCCAGAAAGATAGAGACAGAGACAGAGACAGAGACAGAGCTAGAGGCAAAGAGACAGAGATAGAGAGACTGAGAAGAGCAGACTCGTTCTTGTAAATGAACGCAAAAGCAGCACCAACTGCGGCAAGGAACGGAAGAACAGAGTACGAAATCAGTAATACACATGCACAGACACACACACATATACATACATAACAGACACCCATACATCATATGTAGAGTGAAGAAGAAGGCTCGATGAAGAGGGACAGAGAGAGCCAGAGGATTTAAGGAGCAGGGCTTTTACCCAGAAAGAAGAACATAGTGATGATGATAATGGTGATGGTGATGATGGTGAGAAGGAGGAGGAGGAAGAGGAGAAGAAGAATACTATCTCAACATATATATATATATATAAAATAAAAAGAAAGTGGATTTCATTGTTGTTTTATAACTATGTTTGTCTGCGAACTTTGCTTTCAGATGAGTTAGATTTATGTCATTTTGTATTGTAGCACCTTTGGAATGTTTGACCTTGTCAAATCACTACTTTAAAATAGCGTCGACAACAAAGGTTTTTTTAGTGATGTCATGTTATTCTAATACATACCTTTATTAAGAATAATAATAATAATAATAATAATAATAACAAGAACAAGAACCAGAGTCGAAGGCTATAGATTTTTCATCCAACGTTCACGATTTCCCCAAAAGGCTGGATTTTCTATCCAACGTTCACAATTGCCCCAAAAGGCCAGATTCTTCACCCAAAGGTCACGATTGCCCAAAGGCCAGATTTTTTCTCTCAAACATCAGAGAAGAAGGAACAGGATCCGGAAGAAGAAGCAAGAAGAGGGCCCCTCAACCGCCCGATGGGGCGCCACGTGGCAGATCCGACGGCTCTGGGATGGCCGCCCGCGGCAGGTTTGCACGAAGTATGCATTAAATGCACGGGGGCGCACGATGAAGGGCCAATCAGTCACATGTTGGTCAACCTTTCGACCCCGTACATATATACATATATATCATATATATACATACATACACACGTATATACATAGAACGAATCATACTTTTGCAAGCTGCAAACGCAATCGAGAACGGTTCGAGCATTCGAGATTGATATATATGTGTATATACATATCACCAAACAGTACGCTTCAAGACTAGAGGATGATGGTAAATGTAGTGAAGGCATCGTATTCATACGATATGCCACATGTGTAACATGTTGCATTGATCCATTGCCAATCACTACTGCATCTCACCTCCCTCTCGCTCTCTGCTCCTCTCCTTTCCCTTCATTTGTTCCTTCCGTTTGGACGAGCTCCGACATATATTCTTCTGTATGCGTCACGACTCGCAAAAACCAACATACGGAGTGTTTATGCATCGGCTAGTTACGTCGATGTGGGGGGGAGGAAGAAAGAACAAGAAAGTGGCAGAAGGAGGAAGTAAAGGAGAGGAATAAAGGTTCGGAGTGTGTCGATTACGTGCTCTCGATGCTGCGATCGGCGGAATACAGTCGGTTTCACAGCTACAGAGAGAGAGAGAGAGAGATGGTTGCTGATGACAATGAAAGAAAGAAAGAAAGATATATTAACGTCTTCTTTGTGCCATTCAAGGCACACAAGACAGCAGAAACATACACAACAATGCAGATACAGACAGACACGGCAACAATAATGCTTGTGTATCCAATCATCGATCGTGACAAGTACAGTGAAGGCTAAGGGGGCCCTAGGTTGTCTCTGGGGTCTAGGGGTCTAGGGGTTTCCGCCCCCGCTGACAGAGACATGTTAACGTATTTTAAAACAAATCCTGATGGGGAGTACCTGAGCTCATCGGCATCTGGCAAAACCTGACAGAAGCCGATTAACGTCGAATGCATGCATGCATTCATGCGTATATGGATTTACACCGCTCTCGCACTGGCGTTGGCTTTGATGGGATATGTCGGATGTGTACATGCATCTGACCCCCGATCGATCGCGGACCATGCCCCATCGCGTTGCATGATTCGCTCGCTCACTGTTGTTTTTGCGGGGCATGGAACGAATTTCCTCGCTTTTAATTCTATGCCGATCGAGCCCCCGCCTTTTGTGCGCGGTTCGTCCGATGCTGTCTGCCGTCTGCTTCACGGGCCGATCCCGATCGATGCGCTTTACTGGGTGTCGATTAGATTCTGAGATCATAGTAACTCCTGTTGATCGAACACGACAGTAAGGGAATCGATTAGTGAACAGTAGCAGGCAGTAGGAAGCAATTAGTGAACAGCAACAGGAAGATTATGAATTGATGAACACGAGACGGGGTCGATCAATAAGAGAATGATGGAATCGATCAGCGAGAAGCGGTTAAGTATTGATCGATTAGCGACAAAGCTAGGCATTAGCACCTAAATGTTTAATTATAGCAAGAGTTATAATGTAATTAATGAATTACTTAATCGTAGCTAGAGACTTGGTGACACTATTCCGACATCTCTTTTCTTTCTCCTTCTCGTGGCATCTTGCGCAATTATCTTTTTTTTTTCCCAAAATAAATATCCTTCCATTAGTTAGTCCAAATTTACATAGCACAAATTATCAGACAAACTGAAGTAGATTTTGGTCAGACTAATTCTCAAAGCCTAACCATACCCCCGAAGGTTATATAGTTCAGGAGAGTAAACCAAATCAACAACATCCTGATGTATCATCGAGCATATCAAGTTATGGGTGATGGGGGAATAAGAAGTTTCTCAGTTAAATAGAACCATCCTAGACCATGTTGTTGTTGCCTAAAACATTGTGAAGGAGCCAAAAACCACAGATAGGTTTATTTTGAGTCTCCCTTCAATGGCCTCATATTGAGATTTTAACTACAGTTATCTTTTCCGCCAAACAGGCGGAAGAATGCCTGCGTTTTGTCCCTCGTTAGCAGCAATGCCACGAAACAGTAGCGATACAAGTAGCATCATCATCATCATCATCATCATCCTCATGGAGGCAGTACAGAATATACGGGCAAATGATTTTTGTCCGGAGCTTGTCGATTCATGATAAGCTCATGATACATATACAAACATATGCAGCTCTCCTTTCTCTCTCTTTTTTTTTAAAGTGAGGCTGCTTTCAGATTCTTCTGCTCGCTGCTTCTGCTTGCTGGTTCTTCGAGTTCTTCTGCTTTTCAGATTCTTCTGTTGCTTCTGCTTGCTGCTCCTTTGAGTTCTTCTTCTTCTTCTGTTGCTGCTGCTGTTGCTACTGCTACTGTTGATTTCTCATTTACAGACTCAACATGCATGCATGCAAAAGAGATCAAATTGACAAGCTACATAGCATGCATGCATGTGCATTGCTGCAATTCATACTGACAGATCAATGCCACAGGCTGCATAGCATGCATACCATGCATAGCATGCATGAATGCATGCATGTGTGTGCATTGTATGTGTAATGCATGTATGCATGCCTTTTAGTTATGCATAGAATTTAGTCAAAACAACTGTTCCCTTTTTCTTGCTTTTGTTTTGCTTTTTCTTGCCCTTTTTTTTGGCAGCCTTTTTTTTCTATTGCTTCATAATAATAATAATATTATTATTAACATTATTATTATTGTTATTCTATGATTTCTTATATGAAAAAAAAGGATTTGGGGGGGGCAAAAAAGGAAAAAACATTGGGAATCTTTTTTTTTTGTCTTTGGTTTTTCTTTTTTCTGGCCCTAGGGGCCTATATTATGCAAACATTGTCCTCTCTGCCAAATTTGTCCCACCACTCTGAAGGGCCCAAGAAAAGAAAACAATGAATTAAAAACAAAAAACATGTTTCTCTTATTTACATTCATGCCCTTCCTCCCACAACACAGACACACATGCATGCACACACACATCATCCATGCATGCATGCATGGATAGCACACATAAGACAGATGCATGGATAGCATACATGCATGCATGCATGGATAGCACACATAAGACAGACACATGTACAGCATACATGTATGCATGCATGGATAGCATTAATAAGACAGACGCATGCATAACATACATATATGCATGCATGTAAAGCACACATACGACAGACACATGCATAGCATCCATGCATGCATGTCTGCATGGATAGCACACATAAGACAGACGCATGCATAGCATGCATGCATGGGTAGCAGACATCAGATCGACACATGCATAGCATGCATGCATGCATGCATGGATAGCACACATAAGACAGACAGACACATGCATAGCATACATGCATGCATGCATGCATACATGCATATGCATATATATACATACACCAGATGATCACAAGACATCTCCCCATCATCATCACTCCTCTCTTTGAGCCACAATCAATTCATGCATTAGAGATCCATACTTTGATTAACATGCCCCCATGCACAGCCTGCATACATGCGCATGCATCGGGGGATATTATATATCCATGAGGATAGATCGAGGCCTTGGTGTCATTCTAATGATCCGTATGGTGTCGCGATTGTCATTATACTTTTGATTTAATTCGAATCTTTCCATCGTCTAGACGCCTAGCTTATCTGCATATATGTAATCGATTTGATCTATTTTTTATATAGTGCTTGCTTATGATCGTTGGATCAGCTTAATTGCAGCTAATTATCATCCTCCTCGCCTTACGACTGATGATGGTTAAGGGGAGTGGCCGCCTGGCTCGACGCCCGCCGTTCATTATCAAACGATCAATTTGCATGATCGCCCACTAGTATGATTATGACTATGATTATGATTATGATTATGATTATGACTATGATTGTGACTATGACTACGATTATGATTATGATTAGTAAGCGCTTTAAAATTGCTTTTAATCCCTCCCCATCCATCACGATTATATTAGAGTTCTCTATGATTGCTGGCGGGTGGGTAATTATAAACATGTCAATCGCTAATTACAATGAGCTGCCCATCAGTATATAATTATGCATCTAATTATGATCACTAATCACAGCAATGAGCTGCTCCAATTATGCAGTTAATCATGACCCTTAATTACAGCTGCAAATGAGTTACCGATCGCATGTGTGCATAATATATTGTCGATTCCGCTAATCACTAATGCTACTGCCACGAATTAATCTGTGCATATTCACGGATTAATCACGAGTTTGAGCGTCGGACCAGGCTTCATTCCCCCTAACCATCACATATAAATGCTTGCCCACAAATTATCCATCCTCGTAGTATTATATTAATTAGAAGTTAATTAATCGTAGAATAGCTGGTTGCATCCCCATACCTGCTAATGATCTTCTCTTGTTAATCTGATCTCGAGCTCGTTTAATTGCGATGAATGTGTTGAATATTATTTCATATTCCCATGATTTTGTTCTTGTAATTTGTCGACTAATGATCTCTATGACAGCTGATCCGGTTGCAGCAATTTTTTGCTTGTTCATAGCATGGATATTACATCGTAGATCTGTGTTTGATTATCTAAAGCTCTGGTGAGATCATTGATAAGTGATTATATATTGAGTGTGAGATCAGAAGAGAGATCAAACACTAGATTCGATTGGTGATCTGCTAGCTTGATTAACTTGGGATGATCTGATCATCCTTTCACATGCCATTAATCCATGTCGATGAAGCAATATATGTTAGGCTTTCATGCAGCAAGTAATTCTAGTAGCTAAATTAAGTCATTTGTGCTTCCATTGTTGCAAATCAGATAGCTGGAATTTACACTGTTATGTATTGATTGAAACAGGTTCTAATTATAAACGGCTACCTCCAGCAGCTCGTTGATGATCAATAATACCCTTCAATCTAGATTGTCGAAGAAGATTACTGGAATCTAATCACTGGTTGCTTGCAGGATCGAATTACCGGATGCATTTCTCGATACTACCGATGTTAACGTCGTTAAGGTGCAGAGTTTAATGTAATCAAAGCATTGCTAGTTAATTTTGTAACAATTGATGTGGCATATTAACGACGACGCAGGCCTTGCTTTTGATCCATCAATATCCGTTCCTGATCGATCGGCATGGATCAGCTGCAATTAGTGGCCGGATAATTAATGGTGAAATTAGCACTGCAGCTGATGATGATTCATGTAGATCAGTGGGAGTTTTACTTGGTTTAACCTCAAATAATTATGTACTCGATCGAAGCGTCGATTCATGTAATTAAGCGTTTGTATAATTATATCTAATTGCGACTCGGATGGCAATGCTGAAGTAGGAGTGTTAGATCATCTGATCAGCTGCAGACAACAATATGATCATGATTAACATGCGATGGGCTCTTATTGATCGAAATCTAATTGATCCGATGCCCCCTCGACACTAAATCGAGTAATTTACCATAATAGCAGGCGATGATCTAGAGCTTAATTAAGAGTTTTGTGCCTAATTAAAGTTTCTAGTGGTTTCTTTGTTCCCATGCCAACCAAAGGCTGATTAGGAGTAATTAGGAGCTGATTATATACTTAATTAGGGAGGAGGAGGTCCCATGTATAAATATTCATTTGGTTCTTGCTTCGATTCCCATCGCTGGCTTCCTAATTTGGGTTGTAAAGTTTGCACCATTTCAGAACCAAGGGAGTGATTAGATATGTAATTAGGAAGGAAAACAAATTAAGCATGTAAAGTTTGCACCATTTCAGAGTGATTAGATGTGTACTTAGGAAGGAAAACAAATTGGGCATGTAAAGTTTGCACCATTTCAGAGCCAAGAGAGTGATTAGATGTGTAATTAGGAAGGAAAACATGGTAATCAGACCTAAACCCTAATAATTAGAAAGAAAATCGACGGAGTGGTTGACAAGGAATTAGAGACAACTAAACTAATCTTCACCAGACGAGTGATTAGCAATTAATATAGACATTTTTGACTGATTGGATAGCTAATTTGGTGGTAAAACAATCGACACAAAGTAATTTTTCCTTATGAGAACGAATCACAGATTCACTCAAAACGATTCGATCCAACACTCTTAAACTAATCAGCTCCGGATCGCACACTCCTGTGTCTTTTTTCCAAAGTAAAACTCTTTGCATTGGTTATAATTACTCGATCACAAATGACCTTTCACATTAACTCAAGCAATACATAATGATCCATCTATCATTCAACTATGTAATCGAAGGTGAAAATATCCGACAAGGGGGGTTGGTATCTCCATAATATACTTTTGTTGTTATAAGAATAGAACGAATCTGTGTTCGAATTCTCAGAGTACCCAAATAGTAGTAGAACACTCTGGTCTGTGTCTTCTTGTCTAGACTGTGAAACGTAATTTGCTTTTTGCCCTCGACATATTGCGCCAATATTGTCGTACTTACTGAAAATCGATTGGTATATCTAAAGACTCTTTGATTGTTGTGTTTGAGGACATTCGGGCACTTTCCGAGTTATTTGGATTTTGCTCACTGTTCCTGTTTACTTAATGGTCTCTCAGTTTCTCATACTTACTCTTTGATCACAACTCTAGAATCAAATAGTACTCTTTAATTTTGCTCACATCATCGAGCTTTAAGATCGATTCTCGTCTCTGTCCCAATAATCGATCATAACAGTGCTGATCGCAAGCCCAAATCGATGCTCAAAGGCCGTTCGAATCATGCCCTTATTCGATCCAAAAAAGAATCATGAAACGAGGTTTTCTCACGATAAAGAATCCCCCACATTAGAAACAATGCCTGTTGTTGCAAGAATATAAGGTAATTAATCCATAGATCATCATTAGAGTGGCGATTATGAGTATCATATGATTTATGAGCTACATGTATTTTTGTGATTCAACTCTTTCAGATTATACACGCAACAGATGATCCATGGCCCCATTTTATTTTTAATTTCCCCCCAGAATGGATTCATTAATCATCGATTAATTAGCGATTAAGGAGTGTAATGTATACATAGATTCAAATGAATTATACGTGTTTTTTTCCCCACCCCTTCCATCGCCGTCGCATTTTCCCTAGATCGTATAAAGCTAATTTGAATGATTTAAGGGTAAAATAAATGGAAAATCGATTATCCTAATATTAGGACAAATCCATGTGGTCATTGGATAGGTGTGAACGCACCACCTAGTGGTCATGGAGTAAAGGGGACCGATCCTCTCATTACACAGTATCCTGAGACGCTATTAAGATTCTCGTGGCGAGGCTAAGCTGTTGGAATGAAGCTGACGTTTCGTCGTTTCTATATGCGACCAAAATTGAATTTCAGACCTAACGTGATCAACGATTCAGAATGTTTCTCTCTTTTTGAGGCGATTTGAATCGTTCAGATCTTATAACCTTTTTTATTCTCTAATCTAGTTAATAATCTCTTACCCAATCACAAATCTTTGACCCTTAGCTTTTCTAACCCAACTAATATTTTCTAACTCGGTCCCAAACTTTTAGCCCTGCCAGTAACTTCTAACCCTGCAATCTATTTCTAGCTTGGTTTAAAATTTTCGAGCTTTTATATGTTATAAACTTTACTATTAAATTGAACAAATACAAATTCATGAATGTAATGCATTTGTTAGGTTATCCGATTGAAACATTGAAGGTCATGGGTTGAAACTTTGTTATAGGTTTTTGTCATGCATATTATTTCTAGCTCTCGACATGCTATGCATTAAAGGATGGCATCAAAATTTGTCATTAGGTTGATAACCACAAGGGTTTGCAATAATATGCATGGCAAAAATAATAACAAGATTTGAACCCATGACCTCAAATGCACAAGTAACCTAAGCAATGCATGCATGATATACAGAACAACTATGGAATGTGATTGTTATGATAATATCACAAAGGATTTGAAAAATTGTCTAACCCGAACAAGGCTAGAAGTTTGTGACCGAGTTAGAAAATAAAAAAGGTTGTACGATCCGAGCGCCTCAAAACGAGGGGAAACATTCTGCACCGCTGATCACGTCGCGCCTGGAATTTAATTCTTGCCGCATCTGGAAAACGAGGGTCCCCCGTCTTAATTCGATTCAACACGATATAATCTAGGTGATAAATTTACAATGTGGGACACAGATGATACTCTGGGTTCGTCTTCCATCGTTACTTAGCTTGGGGGATTCCCTTCTCTCTAATCTTGTCACTCTATTATGTCCCCCATTCCGTTAAATATACATGACCTTCTCTCTAATCTTTTGCTATTGCCGCCAAGATTAGCAGTGGGGGGCCTGGTCGAGAGAGATGCGAGCAAAGATACGGGCACACGCAGAGCATGCAATATAGCACAGCTACAGACACACAAGATTGCGATACAAAACACAGATGCAGATACAGATACAAGATGCAGACGCAGATACAGATGTAGGCACAGCTTGTGGTCGAGATACAGATACAGATACAGATACAGATATCGATACGGATATGGCTACAAAGAAGCAGTATAGGCAAGGAAACAATACAGATAACAGACACACACATGCCAGGTAGCAAAAACAAGCAGTGTCATGCCATGCCAGAACATCGTCATGCCATGGCCATGGAACGCAGCATTCGCAAGCTTCTCGGACGTAAGCTTGCGGGCGTTTAGCGAAACGTCATAAAAGCGAAATTTCCCCGGGGAAGAATCGGATCTGATCTTTCTTTCGAAATCGGAACGAGCCCGTCAGGCGGGGTTTACGATTCCCGCCCAGGTTTCGGGAAACGGCGGAGTCTCTCGCGATCGGTCCGATCTCGGAATCTGCTCGGATCGTTGTCGGACGCGCGGTTTCGGCAGACAGTATTGGTTCGTGTCTTATGGCCCATGGCATGTGCCATGCCAAGCCACATGCCATCATGCCATCATGCCATCATGCCATGCCACATGCCATCATGCCATCACGCCATGCCACATGCCATGCTGCCATCCGCCATATGCCATGCCATGCCATGCCAGACGCCACATTGCCACCATGCATGGCATGCCATCACATGCCATCATGCATGATGGCACGCCGTGCATGGTGAAATGCCATCATGCATGTTGGCATGCCATGCATGGTGAGATGCCATCCATGCATGGTGGCGTGCCATGCAAAGGAGCGCATGGGGACGGACATGGGCCCCACGTGCGGGACACACACGTGCGCGGCGGGGGGGGGGGGGGGAGGGC
>JBBBWG010005814.1:0-27487 GCA_037176905.1 Azolla pinnata
GTATATGCATGTATATATGCATATATAGATGAATATGATCTATCTTATCTCCATATACAAATGAATATGATTGTATAGACTGATGAATATGTAGGTATGGTTGCTAGCTGTAGAGATAAAATTGTCTGTATGTATGTATATACAGATAAATCGATGTATACAAGAGGAGACAGACAAGTAAGAAATGAAAATAATTACATGAATATTCACAGACAGATATCTTGTATAAATAGGGAGTGAGGGCTGCACTTTCTCAACCATCTTCTGAGTTTTGAACTGAAGAAGCTTTCTGAAATGAAAAAGCTTTCTGAAATGAAGAAGCTTTTGAAGATATATATATGTTTTCAAATTAAGAACAAAAAGAAATATATAAAAAAGAATCAAATCATGTTATTTTTCTTCTCTTTTTTTAATTTGAATATTCTTTAATTTAATTTTGCTTATATATACAAGCGGAAATAGATGCGGTAAATTTGCGTATATGCTCGCGTATATATGCGCGGCTATACCCGCGTATATACGCGCAGAAATGCCCGTGTATATACGTGCAGAAATACCCGCCTATATACATGCGGTAAAATCGTGGTATAATCGCGGTAAAATTTGCGGTAAATTTTGTGGTAAATTCGTGGTAAATTCGTAGTAAATTCGCGGTAAAATTTGTGGTAAATTTGTGGTAAATTTGCGGTAAATGTACTGCGAATTTGCGGTAAAATTGCGGTAAAATTTGTGGTAAATTTGCGGTAAATTTTGTGGTAAATTCACAGTAAATTTGCGGTAAATTGCGGTAAAATTTGCGGTAAATTTGCAGTAAATTTGCGGTAAATTTTGTGGTAAATTCGCAGTAAATTTGCGGTAAAATTTGCGGTAAATTGCGGTAAAATTTGCGGTAAATTTGCGGTAAATTTGCGGTAAAACTCGCGGTAAAATTTGTGGTAAATTTGCGGTAAATTCGAGGTAAATTTGCGGTAAATTTGCGGTAAATTTGCGGTAAAACTCGCGGTATTTTGTGGAAATTTTGCGGAAATGGTCGCAGCAATGTCGCGGAAAAGGCGCGGTAACGTCGCGGCAAAATTTCGCGGCAAACCAGAATGTCATTTGCCGCGAATTTTTCTGAACTTCTGTAGATCATTTTTCACGGCAAGTCTCGCGGCAAACTGATGAATACCTTGTAGTGTTCCTCAAGGTAATTATTTTTTCATTGAAAAATATGTATTTATGTGTATATTGTATATTAATATAAAACCCGCTAACACAATAATATTTTCTTTTACAGCATGTTCTGCCGCTTGTCATTGATGGTTGGTTGATACAAGCAATCCGTGACATTATATATCGACTAGGTTCATTGGCTAGGTGGATTTCTTCAAAGGAGATACATCTAAGTGAAATACTGCAATGTAAAAGGGAAGTTATTGAGCTTGTGTGTTTAATGGAAAAAGAACTCCCGATATCATTTTTTGATATTCATGTATATCTTCTAATTCATCTTGTTGAAGAAATTGAAACTGGGGGTGTGGTTAACACACGATGGATGTTTTGGGTGGAGAGATTCATGTGTGTGTTGAAGCGATTTGTTTGTCAAAGAGTAAGATCTGAAGGATCTATAGCAGAAGGATGGTTAGACCATGAGTGCATGTACTACCTATCGGAGTATTTGCCAAGAGCACATGAAGAAGCACCTCTCAATTGGACGCATGATGAGTCGACTACAATGACAGAGGAAGTACTTTGTGGAAAGGGAAGCCCAATTCGACTGTCACATTAAAAGCAAGAAAATGTGACCACATTTATTATCAACAATTCAGAATGCATGACCGTGTTTTTGGACAAGTTTAAGGTCAACTTTGTAGGTGAGGCAAGGGACCCGCGAAGTGGAAAAGCTAGAAAACTACCGACACTTCTAGAATGGATACACGACAAAATTAAACAAGCTCAACAAAATAAGGAATAAATTACAAGAGAACAACTAGAGCTCAGTATTGGTTGTGATAGAATGGTATGATCTATAAACTTCAAATGTACAATAAATAACTAGATCTCTTTGCTTTAATCTGATCATGTGTATATAATTATGCTTCCTTTTTAATTTAGGTGCGAGCTTATAGTAGTATGTGGGCCTATAGGCAACATCTACGTATCCAAAAGCTAGATGACTTGCACACTACACAAGATTCATGTGTGGTAGCATCTTTTGAGCAACAATCACGCACAAGTAGTAAAGATACAAACATGATTCAAGATGAACTGGGATACACAGGTGTTATACAGGCAATTTATGAAGTGAACTTCCATGTATTTAAACATGTATTTTTTTCGAAGCCACTTACGAGTGATTTCATTTACATTAAGGGTTTTCACTAATTCCTATAAAATTGATGCTCCAGGTTATTATAAAAGTTGATTGGTTCCGAGCAGAGTATAAAGGCTCTCGTGCGACAATGAGACGAGAGCTCTAAGGGTTTTTGTCAGTAGATTCAACGAAGCTATTTCGTGCATCTAAGGAACCATATATTTTGGCAACGCATGTTTAACAAGCTTTCTTCTACAAAAATCCAAATTCATCAGAGAGCTTTTACAAGCTTTTGCCATGGCATGCATATGCATGCATATCAGAAGGCATGCATGGCCAAGGCAAGGCATGGCCAAGGCAAGGCATGACCAATGGCCATGTGCATGCTCTAGGTGGGCATGCTAAGACATATATATGCTAAGACATATGTCTTCAACATCAACACAAACTTCAATCTATTTTAACATGGACAACAAACAATCCTAAGGTCAAAATTCATAGACATTCTCCAAATTCCAGTGTTAGTTAGAACTTGTGCATATTATTTTGATTTGCATATGCTGCAAATGGAACCACTATATTGTGTTAAACACACACATTTGTTGCATAGCAATCTCAGAAGAGTATATGCAATCTTAGAATGTCGGACACCCAATAGAGAAGGGCTAATACTTGGTGTAAGTAAGGGCATATAGGTGAGAAAGTTGGAAGTTGTCGAAAAACAAAAATGAGTGAGATAGAAACAAAACAGCATATAGGTGAGAAAGGGTTATTCACAAGCAGCTGGCTTCAAAGGGTAGAGAAGACATACCTAATATCCATGTGGCTGAAAGACAGATAGCGCAGCTTCCGTAGCAGGCAATAAACTGATAGGGCACGGGTAAACAGTCCTCCAAGTTCCACACCAGGCGGGTAGCTTCCACAGCAAGCAGGTAGTGGATGGGTAGCAGACGGGTAGGCGCTAGGTAGACGGGTAGGTACTGGGTAGACGGGTAAGCTGTCGGGACGTAGGAAAAAATTTCCCTCGAAAGTTTTCATTTTTTAAAAACTCAAATTTTTTCATCTCTCAACGACGCCTTCCAGTGTAAAAACGTCGCAAATATCTCTATGACGTCGCTAAGCGATGCCACTAGCGACGACCTAATATATCCATAGTATATATGCTTACTATGATCCACATGAATATGCATATTAATGTTATGCATGCATGCATGTTCATGTGCATATATACATGTATGATAAACATTCATCTATATATACATACATTACATGCATATTCATCTGTATTTGCATACGTTGATGCATAATCGCCTATATCTGCGTATGTACATGCATATCTGCAAATGTGTATGTATAGATGAATGCATCTCATAAATTACATATATTCATCTCTTATATTTACCCGCATGTACATGCAAACCTGCAAATTCTCCTGCATAGGCATACATACATGCATATATACATCAAGGTATGCATGCACACATGCATATAAATTTGTTCTGGTATATGCATGATGTATATATTACCTGTGTATGCATACATATATGCATATTCATGAGGATATGTACGTGTATGATGAGTATTAATCTATACATACATACCTTAAGTGCATATTGAGGTGAATATGCATGTATGTATATTGATGACAATGATCAATACCTACATCCATGCATATTCATTTGTATATTCATAGATTACATTAATATTCACCCACATATACATGCATACTTGGGCATCCTCATGTATATGCATACATACATGCATAAACATCTAAATATACATGCAAATTTATCTGTCTCTTTACATGCATCAACCCTATTTACTTGTATATGAATACCTACATGCATATTCATTGGTATATATACCTGTATGATGTATTCATCTATATATACATACCTGTATGATGCCTGTATTTGCATACCCTAAACCCTAAACCCTAAATCCTAAACGCTAAACCCTAAACCCTAAATTCTAATCTCTAAACCCTAAACCCATGTATAAATACACACATTACATGCATATTCACCTGTATTTGCATACATAGATGCAGATTCATGTGTATATACGAATGTATGATAAGTATTGTCCTATATATGCTTACAAATCTGATTATTCATCTGTATATGTACATGTATGATGCATATAGAAAGAAGACGGGTAGGCGGTGGGTGGGGTAGCAGACTGACGGAGGAGCAGTAGATGAGCAGAGAAATTTGGCGAACTTTTCTGAAAACTAAAATTTTTTCGTCGCAAAGCGACGTCCTAAATTTTAAGTATTTTTGCTGTGTCGCTTAGCGATGCTTTCCAATGTAGATACATCACTAATTTTCTGCAGCGTCGCTAAGCGATGCCATTAGCGACGCCCTAAACTGTTATGCATACATGCATTCAATTTGATCTACACATGCATATTAAGATGTATGGATATCTTTATCTGCAAGCAAACATACATATTCATGACTATATATATAAATACATATGATAAGCACTCATCTACATATACATACATTACATGCATATTCATCTTTCATGCATATTCGCCTGTATTTGCATACATATTCACCTGTATTCGCCTGTATTTGCATATCCATGAGGATGAGCATATCCCTAAACCCATGTATAAATACACACATTACATGCATATTCACCTGTATTTGCATACATAGATACAGATTCATGTGCATCTACAGATGTATGATAAGTATTGTCCTATATATGCTTACACATCTTATTATTCATCTGTATATGTACATGTATGATGCATATATGGATTGTACATGTAAACATGCATCCATATTCGCTTGTATACACCTTCATACTTGTTTAAAATCTGGAAATGTTAATTTGAATTAAATCGTAATATCGCGTCGCCTTGCAACGCAACAAAGTAGCGACGTCATCTTGGCAGCATCGTTTAGCGACGTATTCCAGTGTAGATATGTCGCTAATTTGCAGTAATGTCGCATAACGATGCAATCAGCAATGGACAATCAATGTGTCGCACAGCGACGCACTTTTTTGCAGAATTTGCGCGTCGCTAACAGCGACGTGTACATGGAGGCGTTGCTAGTGTAGAAAAGTCGCGAAATTTCAGTAGCGTCGCTTTGCGACACTGTTTCTGTAGAACTTGCGCGTTGCTAACTGCCCTCTGTGTTGTAGTGTATTGTTATTTTGGTAGAAATTGAATTTGCTATATTCTTTACATGCTCACACTGAATATATATGTTAACCATATTTCTAAACTTTCAAATAATTTTATATGATCAATTATAAAATAATTATAAAAGTACCAAAGGCAACAATAAAGAAAAAGAGAAAGAGAGACAATAGATAAAAACAAGTGCTCAGATCGACGAAAATCAAATGTATGTAGCCAACAAACCAACATATTTATACAATTTTAACGAGTTGACCTTTTTAATAATAATAATTGTTCTCTTGTGGGGAACTCATAAAGATTTAAATATTTCATTATGATATATGTGCTTCTCAATTGGTTTATTACTTTTAGTAATTTTTTTGAATTGACGAGTAAATGTAAAACAATTTCATGAATTTGTTTTGATAGATCCAATTTTGTATTAAAATAAGACTTCCAGTTGGTATTAAAAGATGCTCAAAGGCTAATTACAATTTACAATATAACAATTAAGCGACCACAAAGGTTATAAATGGTTACCCATCCTCTGTGGGAGGGAACAAAACAATTGAGGATTAAAGCTCCATTTAACCTGTCCATGATAACTCTTATATATGTCAAGGCCATTCCAAACATGCTTAAGTCTTGATCTTAAGTTTGCCTTTCTTTTTAAAGTTCCTCGCAAATTATCTCATTGACCATTTAATGTATGCACAAGTTCTGACCAAATGACCTTGAAAGTGTTTACGGGCATCTCTACAACTCCTTGGAATACTTGAAAGGCAATGATAAATCTTTATAGAAATATAATGCAAATAGCAGAGTCTGTAAAAAAAAAGGGATCCATACATTTGTTGTGTTTAACTTAATTTGTTTTTGCATATTATGTTTTGATTGGGTTACTTCTATTACAATCAAATTAGTAGAAAACACATTTAAAATAAGTGATATTATTATCTAAACGAATCCACAATATTACTAGGAAGTTTTCTTTTGAGATGGATTTTTCGAGCTTCCAAGCTTTTGAGAACGAGGTGTTATGTCATGGGGAATGGTGGTGTGGGTGGATGTGATATATATCAGTTATAGATATGAGGTTGATATGTTGAATTGGCTATTTAATTTTAATCGTAAAATGGTTGTAAAGGTCCATTATTTTGTTGTTGCCTTTAGAGGCACGAGTAAAGATGTCAAAAGGTAATGGGAATTGTTATGAAGGATTGCACGATGGAATGCATGAAAGCCATGACATTGTTTGGTGTTCAAACTAAAGAAATTCATCTAAGTTGTTGCAATTGATACATGTGTTGTAATAAAACTATACTATTTTTTGTAATATATGATACTCCCGATGTATGTATCACCAAGGTATTGGTGATACATACACTTATTTATAAAATAGAAAGATTAAATATAAAAGGTATATATATATATGCATCACCAATAATTGATTATTAATTGGTGATGCATATATATTTCTCCAAAGATTTTTCTCTAACTAATAGAAAGATTCTCTTAAACAAAAAAGGAAAAAATACATTCATTTTCCATTGTTGACTCTAACAAAAACGTGCAAGAACAATGTCAACTTCGACGACATTCAAGGACTTCTACAATTCAGCTGGTATAAAGAACCTTCATACAACCAATATGTATATGTAGATAGATATATCATCCAACTAGTTCATACAAACACATCAAGCTATCCACAATAATTGAGTGGTCTGATACACCAATGCAACACTCGGTTGTGGGATTTTGTACAAATAAGACACATTGACTTGACTCGTAGGGTTATACTATATATCCCAAATTGGCCAAACAATGCACATGATATGGGATCAACAGTACATTTGCTAATATAAGTGGGGCTACCACCTAGAGAAGCAAAATAACGGTCGATAGCAAGATTGTCAAGCACAGAGGGGTATATGTAGATAGAGGTGAAATTAGATGGTTTGACAAGGAGGCTGTCGAGACATGATCACTTGTAACAGAGAGCACTGCAACCACAAAGGTTAATGAAAGCCAGAATTGTGGCAGCTGAAAGCAGGCTGTGAAGAAGAATGCAAATGTCAAGCCTTGGGAGCAACCGCAACAACAATTGAGGCATCGCCTCAGCACATACAACATGTGCACGGATGGTGCAAAAATGCACGGACGTATGCATGTATATCGAATATGTACAAATACCACCATGTCAAGAAGCACCGACACTATGCACATGTACATGGTGAGAAGAAGAATGGCTATGGTGAAATGATGGATCCACCACCACCACCACCACCACCACCACCATCATAATCAGCATCATTCATCAGCATCACCATCATCATCATCATCACCCCTGTCACCACCATCAACATCATCAACATCATCACCCCTGTGACCGCCATCATCAGCATCATCACCCTTGTCACCACCACCATCAGCATCATCAACATCATTACCCTCGTCACCACCATCACCATAATCATCATCATCAACATCATCATCATCATCAACATCATCAGCATCAGCATCAACATCATCATCAACACCATCAACATCATCAACAACATCACCACTACCATCAACACCATCGACATCATCATTAGCACCATCAGCACCATCACCATCACCATCAACATCATCAGCATCATCAACATCATCAGCACCATCAGCATCATCACCCACCATGAGCAGCTTCACCACCACCACCATCACCATCACCATCACCATCAGCATCGTCATGATGATGATGATGATCGTCAAAACCAAGTGACAAAAGATACAAGGCGAAGAAGAAACAGAGAGAGAAACAAAGAGAGAGAGAGAGAGAGAGAGAGAGAGAGAGAGAGAGAGAGAGAGAGCGAGAACAGAGAATCGGGGCAGAAAGAAGAGAGTTGTTGGCGTTGGCGATGGCGATGGCGATGGCGATGGCTGTGGATTGAACCTCCGAGGTTGCTTCGTTGCCTCTCCCGTTCTCACACGCCACTGATGATGATGATGAGGATGATGATGACCGTGCTCGTGCTGATCGATTCCGAACCTGCTCTCTCTGCTTGATTCGCCTCTCCGAGTCCACTCCCTCCTTCGATTTCTTCTGTGTTTTGCCCGCACCCAGCTCCATTCGCACTGCATCCGCCCGACAGCGAGCTGAGCCATGAGTGGCCCTGCCCCTCGGCCTAAAACAAGGAAACAACGACACTCTCCGGAAGATCCTCAGACCTCCATTCTCAGGTACCGAATCATTGCCTCCTCTTTTCCTTTTCTCCGTGTCTCTGCACCTGTATTCTACTGGGGCCTTCCATGTCTGTGACCTCTGCCTTTGCTCTGTCAGGCCTGCATTTTTCCTTTACAATTTTAAGGTCTGATGTTCATCTAATTCTGCCTTTCTCTATCCGACCATGCCCTCTTTGTACTTCCATCAGGGCTTCTGCATTAGTTTCAATCAAAAACTTTCTTCTGCTGATTCCGCCTACCCTGGCTCCACACTGCACCAGAACTGCCGTTTTCCTTACAATTCTAGGGTCTGCTGCTCTTGTAATCCTGCCTGCCTATCCGACTTTTTTTTTTTTTTTAGGGAAATTGATGCAAAGAATGAAGTTGGTCATGCGGAAATGGTCGAGCTTTATCGAATCAACAAGCCGGCTTGCCAAGGATGTCGAGTAAACAATAAGGACTCTCCCAACTGCTTCTGCGCCCTCATTCCCCCTCCTGGAGGCTTCCGAAAGACTGGAAGTATCTGGCAAAAGCCGTCAGACATCGAGGCAAGGATTGGTAGTGATCCTCGAGAACTGCTTCGTCCCAACCTTGATTCACCTTCTGGTTTAACAAACCTAGGGGCAACCTGTTATGTAAATAGTGTTTTGCAATGCTTGTTTCGAATCAAACCGTTCATTCAAGGCTTTCTCGACGCGCTACCAGAGCTATTAGATGATCAGCCTGTGCTCCAGAAACTAGCCCTTCTTTTCGGGGAGCTCCGTTTTGGGAAAAAGAAAGCAGTAGATTCTGCTCCATTAGCCAATGTTCTGGAACTAAATAACTCAATTCAACAAGATGGGCAGGAATTCTTGAAGCTGCTTTTATCTTCTTTGGAAAGTTTGTTGGGGAAAGCAAGGAAAGTTATTAGAGATGTTTTCCGAGGAACAGTTTCACATGTGACTAGGTATGCTAAAAGTTTCTTTCTTTTTTTTGTTGGTGCTATGCATATCTATGCTCAATTCTGCTGATTAGTCGTTCGCTGAGCAAACTAGATTGCAAAGTTTAGTCACTTGCTTATGACAAAGTTAGATGAAAAATTTTCCTTTTTTGGAGCCATATTCTCCTTCCATAAGGCGATTGACTATCCGATGGCATGCTAAAATAGAATTTATTGTTCATGATTAAAGGTGCTCAAAATGTGGGCAAGAATCTGCAGCATCAAAGCAGCTTGTGGACTTTTATGAGTTGGAACTCAATGTGAAAGGACTGTCATCCCTAGAAGAAAGTCTCGACGATTACTTTAGCATAGAAAAGTTGGCTGGAGATAATCAATTCTTTTGTGAATCTTGTAACGCTAGGGTGGATGCAACACACTGTAGCAAATTGAGATCCCTGCCACCAGTATTGAATTTCCAACTCAAAAGATTTGTCTATGATGCCAAGGTGCACTTCATTTGTTTTGTATGGGATGCAACTTTGTCTGATGCAAAAGTGAGCATGAAATTATTTGACTTGTGCTTGTTTCCAGACTGCAACAAAGAAGAAAGTGAGCTCAAAATTTACATTTCCAGAAACCCTCAACATGAGCTCTCGATTAAGTGTTGAAGAATCAAATGGATTGCAATCCGTGGCACCGATGATCTATGAGGTATCAGCACTCCTGATTCACAGAGGAAGTACTGCAGATAGTGGACATTATGTGGCAAATATCAAAGATGATACGACAGGAGAATGGTGGGAGTTCGATGATGAACTTGTAACGAGCTTAGGCTCATCTCCATTCAGAGAACCTGCTGCGCCACCCTCTAGAAAAGAGATCCCTGGCAAGGAAAGTCGTGCACAAGATGAAGCACCTACAACAGAGAACCGTCTGACGTCAGCAGATGCATATATGTTGATATACAACCTCCAGAATTCATCAAAAACTGAATGTGGATATGGCGATGATTCATTTCATCTGCCACATGAGTTGCAGTGCAGGATAGAAAATCAAAATAGAGAGATAGAGGAGAGCTGTGCGGCATATAAGCTAGCGATTGATTCTGCACTTTCATCTAGAGCAGAGCGAAAGGCTGAAATAAAAACTATTCTATCAGCTATTTCTGTTGGAAACGATAAATGCTTTTTCTGGATATCAAGCAACTGGCTACGAATTTGGGCTGATGAACTTGAGCCGCCGTAAGTAACCAGATTGGTTGATCTATTATATGTTCTGCTGATCTATGCTGATAAAACACCTTGCATTTTACTGTTGCAGTCCGATTGATAATACTGATTTATTATGTAAGCATGGGAATGTACCTCCAAACAAAGTCAACTTAATGAAGCGCATTTCTGAGTCAGCATGGATCAGCTTACAATCTAAGGTGTGCTGATGAAAGACTGTTTTGGCTAATCACATTGACTCTATTACTACAGCAGTCAACTTTATCGTTAACAAAGAGAAGTTCTCTTTTTACAGGTGACTAGAGTAGTGCTTTTGTTATAGGTCTCTTTGTGTCCTCTTCTGAAGTGATCATACACCTTTGTTATAGGTCATAGCACCTGCTGCATTACACCTTTTTAACATACACATTGCTCGTAGGCTGCAATGATACCTTCTTTTAATGACGTCAAAAGATCAATTCCAAATTTATATACATGTAAATGTTGTAGAACAAGTGAAAAGGGAATCTAATCGAATAAAATCTAAGCAGCTAGATTTATGTAATTGGTTGTGAATGTTTTTGTGCATAAGATACGTTCCTAAGTTCAGATTGTGAGAGTCTTCGATGCAATTTATGTGTTTTAGCTTATCTGTGAGCATCGTGAAGTACAACAGCCTTGGTCTTCTCTGTTAAAAACAGCAAGCTCTGCCCCATCTTGGTAATGCTAGTAAGTGGAAACTAGAATGGTTGTTGCATTAATGCAAAAACACTTAAGAGACAAGCTCGAACCTTATTTATGCAAGATAGGCAGTTGTAGAAGAAAGTGATGGCATAACCAGAGCTGATTGTAAAAAATGAGAACCATCAATTAGAAGAAGCCAGAAAGAAGGGGTGCAAGCACTAGTGCTCATTGAATTATCTTGCTCTAAAATAGACTGCATCCAGCTATCATGTCTATTTGCTCTTCCAGTTCTTGACTGATGCAGATAATTTATTTTTACAGTCTTTGGATAGGGGAGTTAAAAAAAAAAAACTAGTTGCTGTCTGATTAACTACCATACAAATTGTAGACATTTCAGAAGGTCCAATGATGCAACCCATCTATTGGTCGGTGGTTATGAGCTTTTTTAGAAGAGAAAAGGGAATAAAATTGTCAGCTTCTGTAAAGTTACCCAAAAGTTCTTAGATATGAGGATCCCGACATTGTCTATTTCTGATGCACATGCTTTATGTAAGTATTTCACTAACACATCAATGTGCTACTTCTAATGTTTTTTATTCTTCTCTTCAGTATGGGGGTGGACCAGAACTTTCTGCTGAAAGTTATTGTATAGACTGTGTTATTGATTATGCAAAAAGCATCACTTCGGCTAGCTGTTTCAAAAATGAAAGGATGAAAATAAGGCGAATTCTTGAAGATGGCGGTGGTTCCTCTAAACTCATTGGGGAATTTTATGTTTCCAAGACATGGTATCACCTCTGAAAGTGGTCTGTAAATGTCTTTTTGGAGTAAAAATTTAATGATTTTGATTATTTGTGTGCAAGGCTTCAAAATTGGTTGCGTCGTAAAGCAGCAGAAGCCCCCACAGATATTGATGCATCACCTAATGCTGCCATTACATGCCCTCACAAAGCATTACTTCCTGAGACTTCAGCAGGTGCAAAACGCCAGGTGGTATCTGAGGAAGTGTGGCAATATTTTCTTCAAATAGCTTCACAAATCCATGGAAATGTAGATAGTGGATGTATTAGTTTCCCAGTTGGCACTGCTGCTTGTTCAATATGTGATGCAGAGATTACAGTGGCTGCATCCCAGCAAGAGAATCTCAGGTCTACCTTTTTTCATCCTTACCAAAATGTTCTTAGTGTCAAGTTTATTCTGATGTTTCTTTTTCGCGAAAAACACCATTTGATCTGATGAATCAGAGGCTGCTGATGTTAAATTAAATTAGACTATACAGATGTGTGCCATGTTTATGAATCAATTTGCGGACATATGCATGCTTGCTGATAGGAATTAACATCTGTTAGTGTGCTGGGTTGTCTCTTGAGTTCTACAACTAAAGGAAAATAGTTTTATCAGGGCTATTAAGATGGAGGAAAGGCAGAAGCATGAGCTGCTGTTTTCAGGGGAGAGCATTGTACTAAGTCCTGGGATCACATATTACTTGGTGCCATCGGTATGGCTACATCGTTGGCGTTCGTATTTGGGAGAAACCACCAAGAAGTCACAAAAGATTGATGAACCCATCGGACTAGAGGAAAGCTTACAGGATATTCTCTGCCAGAAGGTTTGCACATTGTCAGTGCATACATGCATAATTCCCTGGGTTAAGGGTCAAAATTTTTGAAATACTGACTATTATTATTTTAACTTGCTCTTTCTGTGGTAAAAATATGATATCTTTGCAGCATGGAGGGCTTCTCTTTAGGCCTCCAAGGCTGGAGAGGAATCGACTCGGTGGGCTTGTGGAGAGCAGTTCTGACGTAAGATTTTTGCTGAACTTTTGAAATATGAAGTGTCTCTTTAAAATTTACAGTTATGCAGTTATTGTGTTCGCACTTCTTCCACTGTAGGGAAGCAATAGGTTCATGGTTATCTAGGGATACTCATCTTGATAATTTTCTAATTTTTTGTGATCGTGAGGACACAGCTCATTCTTCAATATTCTAAATTGCATGATTCTAAATATTTTAATACATCTGAATAAATGCAGGTTTGAAATACAAATATTTGTGAGCCTTAAGCAATTCATTGAGAACTCATGTTTGCATTTTCTGAGTGACACCAAAATTATAAGTTAAATAAACACAGTACTGTTGAAACTGGTCTGCACGTAGAGCTACAGCTTTACATGGATAGCAGAGAGAGTAAAGTTACGTCCTGACCGGTCCTGAAGAAATATATGAAGCTCTAAGTCTGGTAATGGCATCTTGAACAAATGAATGGACTGGTATTGAAAATGGAAATTCACAACTATTTTGTATATGCTGCTGAACATAATATGAAAATTTATTTTGTCATCTTTCTCCTAGAAGGTGAGGAGACAGCAGAATAGGGACACAAGGCAGGTTTTTAAGATCTGGTGTTCCCTGTTCAAAACGTTTTGTTGCCCAGCCCATAATATTGTTCAGGACAGGGTGGTTAAATGTTGGCAGCTCCTTTTTATCACAAACATCTTAAAATGTTTAAAATTTAACATTTGGGAATTTGGCACCATTGTATGTGCATACAAATATTGTCTCACAATCATTGACAAAGAGACGAAGTAAAAAAACCTCCTATAGACAAGTTGGATATTCGAAATTCATGAGTACTAACTGATTTTCTTCTCATATTGGTCACCATTACAAAAGCTGTGCAAACAAACTAAAATGTCTGTTTTTTTTTCTTAAGCTGTTTTTCAATATTTCGAGTATTTCTCTTCAACAACAAATCTGCCTGGTTAGAGTGTTCCATGCCAGCAATAGAAAGTGCCTTTCTTACTGCTTTTTTCGAGCATTGTGTCCTTTGTCAAATTTTAAGAGCTACAACCAAACACATTACTATATCAATGCATATGCAGCCCATTGGTAGAAGCCATTTCTTGATGCTAGGTATGTGTCTAACTTAATGCAAAAAGCTTATAACCATCCTGTTAGGCTTAATCTATAATGTTGGTTCCATTAATAGAACATGTATGTTAATCTCGTAGGAATAACTTCTCCACAACTGCTTATACAAAATGTAGAGACAGGCTTTGTAGGAGCCACATGGAAAGATCTACAGTCCTTTTGATTCAGTTCTTTCTCTTGGTTTCTATCAAATCCAATATTTATAATTTTGGTGTTTTGTGTTGATGTTCGTATATACTATTCAACGATATGAAAGACATTGTTTATAGCCGTGGATATGGTACAGATTTATTACAAATAAAGATTAACATAGTATATTATTTAGATTATTATATTCTTTATTTCTGAAATATTCCATAGCACGCAAGTGGGTCAGCCACTAATCACAAGAGCTGTCTGCAGCATATCATGAAAAGCTGTATTTAATCCTAGATAAATCCGGTTTTCCAGAGTGACACATTCACTATAGTTTCAGAGGAAGATTGGAAAGATCTTTGCGCAAGATGGAGTGTCAATCCGTCTCGATTTATTGGAGTCCGTGTAATTGAAGAAAGCCAAAAGGACACTTCAATGACTTCAGTACTTCCAGTTCCTGGTTCAGATGCAGAAGCTGAAGGATTTCAGCCGGATAGAGCTCTTCCCTACTTATCTACAGAGCCTGAAGTATGTATATAAATTTAACTAATTTAGGCCCTGATTATAGTTATCCATGCTTAAACTTGTTGCCGCACAATTCTGCAGGTTTGCAGCATTTGCATAGAGGAAAGGGAAAGTTCTGAGCTTATTAGGAAACTTCAATATGTTGATGAGGAAATATATGTAGATCTAGTTGAAGGGAAAGAGCCTCCAAAGTCACTCTTGGAACCTCCTAGGGGTGATAGACGTGTATCGAAACGAACTCGGAAAAATCCTTCAGCTTCAAATAAAAGGATCGTTTTGAAAGTATCTGGAGATACGACAATATACCAGCTCAAGATGATGATTTGGGAGTCACTTTCGGTATGTAACATTTGTTTTTTTCTTAGTGTTGCTGTCTTACTGGTGCCAGTCGGCACTACTATCTGTCAAATGGAAAAAAGCCTAATAATGCTACTTCACACCGATAAAACTTTGAGACTGCCATGTATGAAAAGCATTGTCTTCTCTGTCTGTCTCAGATTTAAGTTTTTGGCCATTGTCTTCTTTCCCCAATCTTCTTTATCCAATCTTCCTTCTCCAATCTTCTTTTCCTTTTCCTCTTTCATTTGTTTGAAAAGTGTTCATGTGTGTATCAAGGGGGGAAGTGTTTGTATGTGAAAGAGGAGAGAGAAAGACATGTTTGGATTACAGGCTATATTGGGATGGAGTAAATATGCATGTCAAGGGAGTTGGAGTAGTGAGAGAGAGTGTGTGTCAGAGGTGGATTAGTGGGAGAAGAGAGGGATGTATGTGTGAGGTGGATTAGAGAGGTAAAACTGTGCAACAAAAGAGAGTTGGGTTAGAGAGGGATGTATGTGTGAGGTGGATTAGAGAGGGAAAACTGTGCAACAAAAGAGAGTTGGGTTAGAGAGGGAAAAGAGGAATATGTGTAGTGTCTGTAAGGTTGATTAGACAGAGAAAAGAGGAATGTGTACAGTGTCTGTAAGGTTGATTAGTGAGAAAAAAGTGGGAAATGACAGATAGGTTAGATGTGCCATAACCAGTCTTATTTGTAAGTGAGAGAGGTCTAGGATGAGTGGATAGGGAGTATAGGTTGATTAATGCTTACAGAGATAAGGGGCAGCGTTGGGGTAGATATATATATGCATTTGGGGTGTGCCGCCCATTAGTGACTGTAGGAAGGTTGCTTAGTGATAAACCTTTTGATAGTGCAAATCTCTGAGCCAACCCTAAAATAATGACATGCAGTCATGTTCAAAATGATGGATGGTGAACATCAAATATCGTAATTGCTGATCATGCGTTATTCTAAATATTGTCGCATGTTTGAGCTTGAGTACCAGTGTAATTATTATTGGTAGTTTTATCTGACTTCGATAGCTTCACTCTCTCTTTGGTTTCATGGACATATTTGGTTTCACAGAAGAAGTAATTACGGCTCCATGGTACAGCTGGAACTATCAACTTTATTTTTCTTCTAGAGGATATACTATATTGTGAAAGAACTTTTAGGAATGGCCATGGCATATCCACCGCAGTTGAGAGTGCTATTTATGAGTCTTACATTGGTACTGGCAAATGCTTCTTATTTGCAGGTTGTAAAGGAAAACCAACGTTTACATGTATTGCTGAAGGAGCTGGTGGACGATTCAGCTACTTTGTCTGATCTGAATATTTTACCAGGTTCATATCTCTGGGTAATGGACACAGGGCTACATGAGAACCGTGACATAGCAGGTATAGAGAGCAATCCCTTGTTCATACAATTTCAATGTATTTCTGACTTGGCATATAAGTGTGTCATTTCAGGGTTCTCATGGATTGTGTGAACTAACTTCCATCTGCCATACAGCCCTATATTAGATACATCATATACATTGTCATCCTCCACTTCTGTCATAGAATACAGTTTATTTTATTTCATGGATATCATCAAAAGTTTTTATAGAATTTCTGCTGTATCAGTGAGGTATGAAATTCAGCCGAAATTTTTATGCACTGTCTTGTTCTATTCTACTGATAATGCAATTTTATTAAGAAAAGTGTTAACATGTTTGCCATCCATGCACAGATGAAGTCTGTAAGCAAGACACAAACATGATTCCACTGGAGGAGGGGTTTAGTGGCACCCTACTTGCAAGATTGCCTACTCTTAACAACGGTTTATTCACAAAGGAGGAAAGTCAATCAGTCTATGGAGGAGATGGTTGAGTTGATGTAATCCTGTCATTTTGGTGAAAATGATTTTTGCAGACTCTGCTCCCTCAAAAAGAGGGCTCTGAGCTGTGTTTTGTATCTAAGAAAAACAAAATCACCCTATTCTTGGTTTAGTGGTATATACATAAAAAAGGTATAAAAGAAAATTCAATCGGGTTGTAGAAGATTTTTTGTTAGATAGGCTAGTGTCCATTCAAAGGGGTGTTTCTTGATCAAGCTATTTTGGCGAGGAGCAGAATCAAGCAGTAGACTTATAGAAGAGTGAGCTCTTCATAAAATTGTGTATTTGTGACAAACGATTGGTAATTAATTCTACTGTACATTTTGAAGATATATTATAGCGGAAATGATGGTTTTATCTGTTGGATCTGGATCTCATTCTGCTGAACTGGTGATGTTCATGCATTGAAGCATATAGTGTAGGATTGGATTGTTGTGAATGTTTTCTTTTTTAGCTTCGGCGTGGCTTCTTAAATGAAGCATGTATGCAGATAAGTTGTACAATTGCAAACGGAGTTGCGGTTACTGAATGGTGTTTGAAGTAGAACATCCATGTTGAATCCAAGAGGCAGTCAATGTATGCCTTGTAGTAGTGTACAATTTCCAGTAAACAACAATACAAAGGCAGGAAAGGTCATTCTTAAGCCTCAACAACCCATCCACAATTGAGCATTAAGTGCTAGATGTAAATATTGGACTTTAGACTTTAGTTCATGGCCACAAATAGCATGCAAGCAAATACTAGGAAGTTACATGTATTCTTCCGCTTTTCGTCTGAGCATGAAAAGTTTACATTTGAAACAACTAAAGCGTCTAACAACTGCAATGGATAGCCGACAGTGTGCTGTTAAAGTTTTCCATTGAGGCCATCCTATATGAAATCACCAAGCTTAAAATTTTGTACTCCTTAAGGAGGCATACAAACTCCATTAGCTTTAGGGCATGAGTATGCATAGAAGTCATAATTTTGGGGAAGGTGTAGGCATGATAATGTGAAAAAGATTTTTGTTTACACACATCACATGCTGCTTCCTCACATAATCAATCGCACGTGACTCCCACGAGGAACACTATTCACTAGCTGATGCAACACTACTTGCCATTACTGTAGAACTATAGCTGATCCAAATTGGGATAGTATTTCACAATCTTCTTGAAATCTGTCTGTGATGTACTACTATTTCTTTTGAACAGCCCTAACTCCAGATCAACATCCATACATCCGATGTTCCTTCATTGCTCAAATTTCATTTCAACTGGGTCTCACATGTAAAAGGAAAAGGTGTTTCATTGCAACAAATATCAGAAACAAGGGATGATGGTGAAATGAAAACCATACAATATTTCTTGTGCTAACACCTCTTCTCAATATCAACTCGGCATCCTCTATGAAAAACGAAGCATGCATAAGTGATGCACAAATTTGATTTTCTACATATCCTTACATATATGTATTCCAAACGTCATTACACATCTAATTCTCCTTCTCTTGCCCTGGACCTGATGGGATTGATTCTGGTTTTGCTGGATCAGCTGGAACAGAATCCCCTCCCTGTTTTACCTCAGACTCAAATTCCTTAGCCGCCTGCACATGTAAAATCAATATGAATATCATCTAATGGTTGACAGAATTTCTTTCAAATCATGCCGTACCTAATAGTGAAACATCAAGGGTCACTAAATCATATAAGATTCCTAACTGGAAAATGCCCAATCGAACAATTAAGGCCATTTCTGTGGGGCGGCAAACTAAGTAGTTCAACGAGCAGAAAAATGTTTCATAACTGTTGAGAAAGCTTTGCTTTTCTTATTTCCGAGTTGTGAGGTACGGCCAGGATGCACTGTGGCAAAACACAATTTGAGGGATACACAATCTGGTTGATGATTGTCGTTTTTGGCATCGATGTTCTGAGGATACACTGAGAATGCCATGACCTTGCTAGCCCTGGGCTGAGGAGTCAATTACAATATTCACCCTTTCCCAAACTGTAGTTGCTCATTTCTGTTCATTCCCACATGCTTCGTACATTGGCACATCCTTTGCCACATTGATAATGACCTCGAGTTGCAAAGCCAAGTACAGCAAACGCTCTTAGTTGGCATCAGTGACACGTGAAATGATAGGGAATGAGTGTCATAAATCCTTAATCTGTGATTGGTAACCAGGAAACCTTGTTTATCCTCTTGTGACGAGCCAGTTATGATTCTTGATGCCACTGAAAACTATGTACAAATTCCTTTATTTCTTCACATCACTTTTGCATCATTCATGCTCCTCATTCAGTTAGAGGGACTTGGCATTTGAGCTCATGATGTAAGAACAATGCGCACCAAATTCCAAATTCTAACTTCCACAGGGTATGCTGAATGAGGGGTGGGAAAGACTATACATAAATACACATACATGTATGTATGTACGTATGTATGTACTCTCATTACATACAATTACTGAGCAAACATTGACCATGGCCATACCTCTTGTTCTTACAGGTGCTAGGTGCACAGAGCTAGCAAATTTTAATGAGTCAAATCAAGATAAGAAACTGATTAAGAAAAACAGAAAATGACTTGTTTATTTTGTGTGTGTGTGCGCGTGTGTGCATATAAGGCACCTAATAGATGTGTGTCCTGCATATATATGTAAGGTATAGTGGTAAAATACCTAACATTCAGCGTTCAATACATGTACTAAGAATATTAAAAGCTTTCTTACTTTCTCTTAAATACTTAGCAAACACATAGGATAAAACATGTTAAACACATAGAATATTTCAAAACTTCTATATTCGTTTACATCTAACAATCGATTTATTGACGTAGGTTGATTTAGGCACCTTAGTTTCTACAAGCATCATATGATAAATTCACGTAATGAAGGAATTACGCCAAAAACTTTGCTCACATGAAGATGTTGCGCGACCTCAGAGGCATTTTTTGGGACAGAACTCTATTTCAAAAGTTTTGAAAATGTGAAATACTCAGCATACGTTCAATCCTATGTACAACAACGGGGTAAGGGTATGGGATCTTACTTGTTGGAAGCTTTTCACAGTCTTTCCCAGGCTTTTCCCTATCTCAGGGAGCTTGGAAGGGCCGAAGATGAGGGCTGTGACTCCAGCGATGACAGCGAGCTCGGGAACGCCCAGGCCGAACAGCGCTCTGGCTCCGCCCACATGACGGCGGGTATGGCGATCCTTACTCCTTCTGCACCGATCAAACCCTGTGAGAATGCTCGCATTCGACGAGAAGCTCAACGAAGATCGTACACCTGTGGTGCCATGTTTCACGACCCAAGGGAGAGAGAGAGAGAGAGAGAGAGAAAAGAAAGCAAAGAAAGAAAGATGGATCATACAATCGCAGAAGAAGGGAATTCAAAGACATGTGAAAGACCCTGAGAACAAAGACCCTAGAGGAACAGACTCGACAGGGAGGGGGCCCTTCTTCCACAGGTCCATTCGACTGCACGAGTGTGCGAATCTCGGATGTGGGTAGCCATTTCCTTCCTTCCATATCGGCAAACGGATCATACTTCCCATGCATTTGGCTTACATGTAGGCAGCAAGAAAGGGGTGTGAAGGGCGGGGGAGGATGCAGAGGTGCAGAGATGAGGGTTCGCGGCGATGGAGGGCGCTTGGAGAAGGGCCATGAGTGTTGGGTCTGCAGCAGGAGGCGGAGCAGGAGCAGGAGCAGGAGAAGGAGCAAGACGAGCAGCAGAAGCAAAGATATGGAGATGATGATGATGATAGAGCAAAATTGGCCCAGAAATTCCTTCACAAAATCTTTGCTCTGTTTTCTACTACACAAAGAAAACAATAGGTCTTGGGTTCGAATCCTCTCCAAAGCCTTTCTTCTGGAATGCAAAAGATACACCTCCAGATTACCTCCAAATTAATTACCTTTAAGACAAGATTGTCCTTTGAATCGAATGACATATATGACAAGATTGACCTTCAGATTGAAGCTTTCGGAAGCGCCAATCTTGCAGTAGAGCGTTGGTATATATATTGGCAGATGGAAAGGATATTATTGTGAGCAAGGGTAGGTTATGCGTTGTATGTCGTCTGCACTGATCCCTCCTCCCTCGCATCAATCAGGCAAGGGAGGGCTATTGGCCATCGATGATCGAGTGCATGCAGTCGGTTGCCTCATCGATCCTTGCCCACAAGCCCTATAGAGTCGTTTCGTTGCCCATTGACTGTGTTCGATATGCAACCAATGGCTTGTCAAAACTACGAGGCCTACGAAATCTCTGCCTACGTGTGAAAAATCGAGCAGCAGACAACTACATCGCAAGGATGCCGATTCGAGTGTGAAAAGCAAAAGATTTCTTTCTACATCCTCTAGATGTTGTTCGTAAAGTTACAGAGTAATCTGTAATTGGTATGACAATATGGAATTGAAGTAGTACGGATTCAAGTGATATAATGGCTCAAATTTGTAACGACACGTACTATTTGTCATATATATACATACAGATAAGGATAGAATTATGATGTAAATGCCATTTTAGATTTAATCTCTCTTTCCGATGTTCCAGAAAGTTCTGGAACTTTCTAGAAGCTTCTACATGGATCTCTCTTATCTTGCATGTAAGACCCTCTTCTTGCATGCATGAGTTCTAGAATTGTATAAATATAGGGGTTCACCTTTATCCTAATAAAGGTGAACAAGGTCACGGAATCAATACTCAGCTTCGTCTATCTTGCACTTCTGACTCATCTCTTTCACCCTTGCCTAGCTCTGTTCTGCTTTTCTGTATCTATCTGACAGTTTGTTCACCTTCCCCATTTCCCAAGCCTCAACATGTTTGATTCTATCGAGAAATTAAATAAACTTATAAATGTCATGCATCAACTTCAACTTGAGAATAACAACCTTCAGGAATTGCTACGGAAGCTTCAAGCTGGAATGCCAATGGAACTCGAGGAAGGAAAAACTGATTCTCCTCATACAACAAATCTTCTACTTGTAGAGCTTGGTCCCTCATCAACACTTTCTCTAACTCCTCTCCATCCCACTATAAGTATTGAGCCCAAGGTGAGTTTACTTGACAAGTTCAATAACACAAGGATGCGCTTCTGAGGGTTCATAAATTAGATCAAGCTTATTATCTAACTACAGCCCCAATGATATTTGGATGACTTTCCTCAAGTTGGTCTCATTGGAAACTTTCTCTCAGGAGCTTCATAAGCTTGGTTTGCACCATTGGTCAAAACATTTTCACCACTTCTACATGACTTCCCTGCCTTTTTGGTAGAGTTTGAAGCGACATTTGGGGATACGGACCGACGTTGAACAACCATCACTAAACTCTATTCATTACAACAAGGTATGCATCCTGTGTCCGTCTATGACTCTGAATTTCGACAATTAGCATGTGGTGTTGAGTGGGATGGCCAAGCGTTTTGTGACCATTTTTGTTGAGGCCTTCAAAGTGATGTTAAAAATTTACGAAACTTCTTGGAGCCTACTTCCTTGTCGCAAGTTATCATACAAGCAGTCTGTTGTGACAACCGGCTTTTTGAGTTTCGTCAAGAGGAATAAACGATATCAAGGTGGCAACCTGTTTCGAGAACCCCTCAAACATCGTCATCCAATGACCATGTGCTGATTGAAATCGACTGAGCTCGGGCTCCACTCATCAAGGCTAAATGAAGGTTTTGACAAATGAATGGGCTATGTTTATATTGTGGTGCCTCCATTCATCTAGTTCGTTTTTGCCCAATAAAAAATGACCGGCGACAATTCTTTATAACTAGACGGCCTAACTGTTGGGTGAGACCGTCAGGCGGAACAAGACACTAACTTCCAGCAGTATGTTGGAGATGTCAAGAGGTAGATTAGAACAAAGAGAAGATCAGATCTGAAGGAGGAGGCTTCAGATCTAAGGTGGTGAGAAGTGGCGGCAGATGTACAAGAGAGAGTGAGAGAGAGGGATAAGCACAAGAATAGAACTTCTATTCACAGGAGTAGGAGCAACCAACTTTGGACGGCCATACAAGATTGGTATTTATACCCCCAAGCTAGGGCTGAAGCATTTTTGACTTATTACAAATATGACCCGTTCACTTATGGAAAATGTGAACACGGCCATTAGATGCCCGTATTCGACACTCCCCCGTAATGAGCGTGTTCCAAAGAATTCGTAAAGAAGAAAAAAGGATATACAAATTTTATAGATCTAACAAGGGGCTGATATACTACGGAAAAGTACAATCGAAAAAGTACGATCGTAAAAGGTACGACTATTTCCACAGTTTGTCCAGAATCAGCTCCATGCCCATCCGATCCCGTAGAGACCGAAATCGGACCGTCGAAAGACTTTTGGTCATCACGTCCGCAACATTGTCAATCGTAGAGACCTTCTCTAGACTGAGTTTCTCCTTAGTTGCGCAATTCTGAATGAAGTGGTACCGGACCTCGATATGCTTGGAAGCATTGTGATGTACCGGATTCTTCGCTAAAGCGTCGGCTCCCTGGCTGTCGTTGAGCACAGTCGGAATCCATTTCGGATTAACTTGTCGAAACGTACAAGCTAGTCGTCCGAGCCAAAGCTTCCTTTGTTGCGTCTAACGCAGCTACGTACTCTGCTTCGGTCGTACTTGTAGCCGTACAATCCTATAGTTTTGATTTCCACAAAATGGCGCCGTACCCAAACCTGAAGAAGTATCCGAACGTTGATTTCCGACTGTCGAGACTGCTCGCGTAATCTGAGTCGGTGTAGCCTATTAGGCCTAAGGGTTCATTCGGTCCGAATTTGATGCCGTAGTCTTTTGTGCCAACCAGATATCTGAAGATATGCTTCACTGCGTTCCAGTGTGGGCGGCCAGGATTGTGCATGAATCTGCTGACGAAGCCAATCGCATGCGCTATGTCTAGCCGCGTCGCGACCATAGCGTACATCAATGAGCCAACAACCGGAGCGTATGGTACCGACTTCATATGGTCCCCCTCCGGACCGGGTGTCGGGCAGTCCTTCCGTGACAGTCGAAGGTTGGCAGGTAGCGGTGTCGTAGCAAATCGAGTCGTATGCATGCTGAATCGATCCAAAATTCGTCGGATGTAGTCGGACTGAGACAGATACAACTGTCGCAAATGTCGATTCCATGTAATCTTCATCCCGAGAATATGATGCGCCAGACCAAGGTCCTTCATCGCGAATTTCAGCAGCATTTGCCGTTGGAGCTCGAGCGGCAAGCTCTCCGATATGTCGACCGAAGAGCAGCATATCGTCCACGTACAGGATGAGGAAGATGGGACTCCCATCTGGTGCGTCCTTACTGTACAAGCAATGGTCCTCATTCGATCAACCGTACGAAATTGTCGAACTTCCTATACCATTGCCGCGGAGCTTGTTTCAATCCGTACAAGCTCTTCCGTAACCGACATAGGAGATATTCACGGCCTGGTGATGCAAAGCCTTGCGGCTGTTCCATATATACTTCCTCGTCTAGATCACCATGGAGGAATGACGTTTTCACATCCAACTGAAGAAGCTCTAAGTCCCCGAGTGCGACTACGCCGAGGAGGAAACGAAGGGTTTTCATCTTAACGATGGGTGAGAAGACTTCGTCGAAGTCTACGCTGTACTCTTGCCGAAACCCTTTGGCTACGATGCGCGCCTTATACTTCGGACTGGAGGAATCGAACACTTGTTTGAGTCGATAGACCCACTTGCACGACAGTGCTTTCCGATTCCGCGGAAGTTCCACCGAGTCCCAAGTCTCGTTTGCTCGGATAGAGTTCATTTCGGACTCCATTGCAAGTTGCCAACTTGCAGCATCCGTAGCTTCGATCGCTTCTCTGTATGTCGTAGGTTCACCGGCGTCCGTAAAGAACAAGTCGGGAGAGTATCTCTCAGGTGGCTGCAACAGTCTTTTCGATCGACGTGGAATGAGTGAGCTAGCCAGTTTTGGTGCGGTCGTACTCCGCACGTCCGAACTGGTCGGACCAATAGTAGCTGTACTACTCGGATTTTCCGGAGGTACGGCTCCTTCTGTACTAAGAGAGTCGGCTGACCGTGAAGCCGAACTCGTATGCTGTGCTGATCCATCCAGAGGAGTAGGTACGTCCGCAAACGTAACTCTTCGTAATTCTATCGGGTGCTCGGCAGCCTTGTGCATTGCGGACTCGTTGAAGACTACGTCCGAACTTCGGACGACTTGGTGAGTCTCCGAGTCCCATAAGCGATAGCCGAAACTTCCGTCAGGGCCATATCCTAGGAAAATGCATTTCCGTGACCGTGACTCGAGTTTACGATGCTCGTCCCTTGGCACAAGTGCGTATGCTTCACATCCAAATATCCGCAGCTTTCTGTAATCCGGTTTTCTTCCTGTTCAAAGCTCTTGCGGAATTTTTGATCCAAGATGCCTACTGTGCAATAATTGCACGTCCGTAAATCCCTAGACTTACTTCGGTTTCTCGTCGTGTTCGGCTCGCGCGAGGAACTTCTTCCACGATGTTGCCGTCGATCACCCGTACTCTGTACGATGTCGCGAAATTACGACGAGGATGCGTGAACGTTGAGGCAGGACCCCGGGGCCTCCGACCAGAGGATTCCAAATACCGAGATATTATGATTGATGACTTAGCTTGAATGTATAAATTCGAAATAATTTTCTTTATTATAGAGAAGAAATCACAATCAATCCCGAAATCGGAATTAGAAAGGATTGGGATATAGTGAAAGTACCAAATTAGGATTTAGAATTCAGAAGACTTGGCTTAGATCAGAGATTTAGGGTTTGAGTTCTGCCGCCTATGCAGACTAGGCACCCTCTAGGGTCCCGAGTTTTACCCGAATTCCTCTTTTTATCGAAGGCTTGGCTTCTCCTGCATGAAAGAACTGGAGTTCGCATCTCCAGCTCCGTCGCATGACTCCCACGTGGCGTTCTCTTTAGTTGTGTGTCTCTCATGTGGCGTTTACTTTTGCATGGCCTTCACGTTGGTGCGACCGGCCCGCGTACACGATCGTATTCGTCCGCCTGCACACGACACGGGCCGCACTCGTCTGACTTCGATTACGGGCCGCCACACTCATCCGACTACGACTATGGCCGCCGCACTCGTACTCGCAAAACTACGCATCGCGGACATTACGGAAAAGCTACCACCTGCTCAGAGCATTACAAAGCACCTCGAAGAACACAAATGAAAATTATATTTTAAGGTCGACTTATATGCTGCTTGATCTGAACCGCACCTACTCATGTGAGACATCTCACTTTTCCGCTTAACCGAGACTCCTATCTTGATTTATTCGTAACTTTAACCGTACTTGTTCGATTAACATGCCGTAAAATACATTTGAAAGTTCTTGGGGACCTTAATCTCCTCGCATCAAGGTACTAGGCTAACATAAAATTATTGCGTTTCATATCGTGTGTGAAGAGACACACGACATTCACCCTCACCAAACCTGCACATCGTCTGGTATGTGCCAATTTCGGTGAGGTTTCTCCTGTTGGTTATTTTACTTGACTGTCGATGCTCAAGACAGAATCGTCTAGAGCTTAGAATCCGATTTCAATTCTATCTCTTCTCTTGAAGACCTTGATTCTTTTACCAGCAATTGGCAAGGCAAGGAGTGTACCATCAAGTTCCGCCAAATGATAGGTCGCATTATCTCCGACTTTCTTCACTATATATGGTCCAAACCATGGTTGCGAAAATTTTCGAGCCGTACTATGTTGGTTGTCTAAGCTACTATCGTAGACAAGTACCCAATCTCCTTCAACGATCTTCCTTGGACGAAGTTGATGTCGTTTGTCGAAGTCCGTCTTGTTCTTCAATCTTGCATCCTTCAGTCGTGCTTTAGTGAATTCTATATTGTCTGTCCTCTGCTCCAATTGTCGAATCCTCAAAGCTAGTAGATCTTCTCTGCTTATCTCGTCTTGCCATGGCAATACTTTGTTCCACTGGCATTATCGGCTTTTGTCCGAATATAAGTTCTGCTAGCATGTATCCCGTCACCGTGCTATGAGTAGTCCTGTCAGCCCATAGAGCAAACGGCAATAGACGCGGCCATTCTCCTATCTTCCCGTGGCAAGCTTTCACTAAAGCCTTCATAATCGGTCCATGCCCACGTTCCACTTTCCCGTTCGCTTCCGGATTGTATGCCATGGTAAGAGATAACTTGACTCCCATTCTGGAGAAGAATTCTCTAGCTTCGTTGGCATCCAGCTCACCTCTATCAGCCACTATCTTGCCGACGCATCCATACCTGCAAATAACATCTTCAAGAAGGAATCT
>JBBBWG010005825.1:3173-14049 GCA_037176905.1 Azolla pinnata
TTCTTCTTCTTCTTCTTCTTCTTCTTCTTCTTCTTCTTCTTCCTCGGAGGTCCTTCGGCCATTGCCTCGGATCGAGACCTATGCAAAGCTATCGCAGTCGGATCAGTTTACCAAAGTCTGAATCGATTGCATGATTGGTATATGGATTGGGAGCAGCCATCTGCTCCGACGGCGGTTGATCATGGCATGCATTTCAACGATGGCCAATTCTCAAATTGATCGCGTGATTGACCATGCAACATTGGCCCAACATAGATATAGATAGGGAGTTGGCCAGGGTGGAGCAGAGTCAGAGGCCCATGATTGATTGATTGATTGATTGATCGATTCCCGAATCGCTCGCGTGATCGACTCTATAACATTGACCCGGCATAGATAAGGAGTTGCAGTGGACCTGCATTAGAGGCCTGAATCAGTCGCATGATCGAAAGCTATGCTTGTCGACATGGAGCAGCAACATCGGAGCTTGTAATGTGTTGATAACGGCTAATTTTGCCATTTGGGGGCGTAACATCGCCGGCTGTAAACCCCAAATCAATAGCTTAAACTCGTCGTCGAAGAGCAGAATAAAAAGAACATGGCTATCCTCTAAACAAACACTCTAAACCTCGAAAACTGCTCAATGAAGAGGTGAGAAATCTAGGGAATAACTCTAAACCCTAGAATTCCTAAGCTCAAAACCCTAAAACCCCAAAACCTTGAACTAAAAGTTTAAATAAATTGTCAGAGAGAAATAAGAACTAGGAAGAAGAAGGAAACAACAGAAAGAAGGAAGGAAGGAGAAGATCCCTAAAACCCCAAAACCCTAAAAAGCCTAGTTCTTTAGAAGAAAACCAAGAAGAAGAAGAGAAGAAGTTGAAAGAAGGAGAAAGAAGAAGAACCCTAAAACCCCAAAACCATGAATTAAAACCCTGAACCCCGAACTAAAACACAGAAACCCCAACAACTTGAAACCCAGAATCTTGAAACCCCAAAAACCTAAACCCTAATACCACAAAAACCCTAAACCCTAAAACCCAAAAACCATGAACTAAAACCCTAAACCCCGAACTAAAACATAGAAACCCCAACAACTTGAAACTCAGAATCCCGAAACCCCAAAAACCTAAACCCTAAAACCACAAAAACCCTAAACCCTAACACCCCAAAACCATGAATTAAAACCCTAAACCCCGAACTAAAACACAGAAACCCAGAACCCCGAAACCCCAAAAACCTAAACCCTAAACCCTAAAACCACAAAAACCCTAAACCCTAAAACCATGAACTAAAACCCTAAACCCCGAACTAAAACACAGAAACCCCAACAACTTGAAACCCAGAATCCCAAAACCCCAAAAACCTAAACCCTAAAACCACAAAAACCCTAAACCCTATAACCCAAAAACCATGAACTGAAACCCTAAACCCTGAACTAAAATACAGAAACCCCAACAACTTGAAACCCTAAACCCTGAACTAAAACACAGAAACCCCAACAACTTGAAACCCTAAACCCTAAACCGCAAAAACCCAAAACCCTGAAACCTAGACATGTTGAAACCCTAAAACCCCAACAACTCGAAATCCAAAACCCCAAAACCCCAACACCCAAAACCCCAAAACCGCAAAAACCCAAAACCCTGAAACCGCAAAAACCCAAAACCCTGAAACCCTGAAACCCTAACAACTTGAAACCCTAAAGCCCCAAAAACCTAAAACCCTAAACCCTAAACAAACATCAAAAAAACTGATGAAGAGAAGAACATGGCTCTTCATTACAAGGAAGAAGAAGAGCACAGAAGAAGAAGAAGAAGAAGAAGAAGAAGAAGAAGCAGAAACAGAGGAAGCAGAGAAGAAGGAGAAATGGAAGGAGGAGCATCGTCCGTGTAAGCTCGCTCTGCTGGCGCCATGGCGGAGGAGAGGGCGAAGGAGCCATCGCACAGGAGAGAACAGGAGGCTCTCGCGACTCCGAGCAAGGTGAAGACAGAGATGATGGTGACGATGAAGAAGAAGAAGAAGAAGAGGAGGAGGAGGAGGAATGGCGAGAATTCACGCACAAACGCTGCCTCCAGGCAAGAAGATCTCGAAGAAGACGGGGAAGGATTCCTGCGCCTCGAGAGGAGCGATCTCCATAGCTACTGCGCGGTTCAGCCGCTCGGGAACCTTCTCCTCTCCTCATCTCCCTCTGGCAACATCAGGGACTCGGGGCTTGGGCCCTTCTTCTCTCTGCTGGGCGATGACCTGGTGTGCGATGTTTTGGGCCTTCTGGAAGCTTCGGACATGGCCGTTCTCGCCCTTGTCAGCAAAGCCTTCTATGTATTCTCTCATCAGGATTTCCTGTGGAGGAGCCTGGTGCTTGCCGAATTCGGGGGAGATTTCAAGTTCCAGCGAGATTGGAGATGTACTTACGCTGCTTCCATGGCTCCTTCTGCCCCATTACCATGGCCTCCCATCAAAGTAAGGTCTCTCTTTCTTTCTTTTTTCTGTTTCTTTTTCCTCTTCTTCGGCTGATACAATGTTGTGCCGTCCGTTCTGTAATCCGGCTCCGTATTTGCCTTCCGATTTAGTTACCAACACATACTCTTCCGCGACAGTTTGGCTAACAGTTCAGTCTTCTACTGTAAAACCCTTTGTAAGCCCAAGCTCACGCCTTCATTTTGCTATGGGTACTTACGTGTTGATCTATGAAGCTTGAAGTTTCTTGTCCTTTGAATTACTACCGATCTTCGACAAATGTCACTGTTTGGCTTTGAGATGCGAAATTAGGCTCGGAGTTTATTCATTATTACTCTCTTACATTCGAAGGATGAGGCTACTCTTTCTTTTTTACTTCAGTGTGTGTCAAATCTTAAGAAGCTCAAGGTTACACTTTCCTGTGAGTTGAGTCATCCACTACCCATTTAAAGCTCGAGAGCACATTACCTTCTTTCGCAGATTAATCCCACAAAAAACTTAGTAGTATGTATAGGTGTTCGTTAACATCAGCAGGGAGAATTAAATGGGCTCTCACCTTATTTTCCGTTATGTATTGTAATGCTGATTAATATCTTAACAGGAATCTGTTTCAGGAACATAGTCATTGTTGTAGTACTTCTTAAGTGGATTTGGATATTAAAAGTTGTGGTGATTGTACATGAGTTTCCAAGGCTATTAGAACTATAGCACCAGAACTGATAATCAGTATAGAGTGAGCTACACAGGACTGGAAAGTATGGAAATCTATTCATTATGGAGCATCTTCATGTATTTCATAATCTTGCTTTCAACCACTGCATGAAACACATCAGTAGGTTTGTTTGTATTTAGTTTATTTATCATGCTATGTAGGGAGCATCAAGGAAACCTTTGAATTTTGCATATTGTAACATAAAGAAATATTCACAGCTATACTTTTGCCTCTGGAAGTACATCTAATGTATATACAGGTGACAGGGCTTTTCTCGGATTATCTCTTTCAAAGCTGGCTTTGTAGCAACTTGAAGATGAAAGATGAGTGGCTGTTGGTCGACAACATAGATAGACGAAGTAATCTTTCGATACAGGAATTTATCGATGAGTATGAAGAGCCAAATAAGCCAGTAATAATAACGGACGCTTTGTCCAACTGGTCAGCATTAAACAAGTGGACAAGAAATTATCTGGTGAAAACATCTGGTGATGCAAAGCTAGCTGTTGGCCCAGTGGACATGAGGATGGATGATTACTTTCTTTACTCAGATACTGTTTCTGAAGAGCGGCCATTATACCTATTTGATCCAAAATTTATAGAAAAGATGCCCACTTTGTTTGATGACTATGAGGTTCCAATCTACTTTCGAGAAGATTTGTTCTCCATTTTAGGGAAAGAAAGACCTGATTACCGATGGCTCATCATTGGACCTGCTCGATCAGGATCGTCTTTTCACGTTGATCCAAACAGCACATCTGCTTGGAATGCTGTGGTAAAAGGGGCCAAAAAATGGATACTTTTTCCTCCTGATGTGAATCCACCAGGTGTACATCCAAGTCCAGATGGTGCCGAGGTAGCAGCTCCTGTTTCTATCACAGAATGGTTTATGAATTTCTATTCTCAGACAAAGCAATGGAGGAAAAAACCAGTAGAATGCATATGCAGAGCTGGAGAGGTTCTATTTGTTCCAAATGGGTGGTGGCATCTGGTTGTCAATCTTCAAGAGTCCATTGCAATTACACAGAATTATGTCAGCAGGTACTGATATATTTTAAATGTATAGCATTTTGGCAAAAAGCTGTATTATTCCTAACCCTTTTATTTTTCCCCAAACAATCTTTCAAGAGGAAAAAAAATTACAGCTGATAATAAATGGAAGATTTGCCGAAGATATCTAGAGTAATAGAAAATATTTGGGCGTTTGGAGAAACAAAGAGAAGTAGGCGTATTTAAAAACTTTACCATTTTTCTCTGAAATATGAAATGGATTTACCACTGTAGGTGTTCCATTTTTGTTATGAGACTGAAAACTGTAAAAGCATAATTTTGCACATATGTAAAGGATATTGTGAAACCATTAGTAAGCTGAAGAACATAAACCTAGAAATTTACAAGAACTGTGCTAAACAATGTTTGGGATGTTTTATTCATCCGAGACTGATGTAAAACTCTCATTTCTGAAAACAATCAATTAGAGCCCCTACCCTACACATAGATGAATATTATTTATAGTGTATGGCGTAAAGTTTTCTTCTATTTAATTCACAGTCATATATAATGTCTCTTTTTCATACTAAACTGTTCTGTCTTTCTCTTCATGAAATAAAAAAATGCCAGGTGCAATCTAATCAATGTATTAGAGTTTCTCAATCGACCAAATTCAGCTCAACTTGTATCAGGAACAAAGGATCGCGTGAATTTATATGGCAAGTTTAGAAGTTTGTACGAGGAAGCATTTCCTGGATCCATCGAGGAACTTCAGAGGAAAGCTGAAGAGAAGAGGAAGAGGAAAGCTAAAGCCGTCTCATTCTGGGAAACTGCCACTGATGTGAATGTTGGTGGCTTCAAATTTGGCTTCTCCTAAATCATCGATGGAAGCAAATGAAATGTATCTTGAGCTGAATCGAACTCGCAACTTTGCAATCGGACATAATGGGCTGGCTGGCAAAGATAATGAAATTTTTGTATTCAATTTGAAGGCTTTTGTAATATCATTTTACCTCAAGAGGTTGGCACATTCCATGAAGGAGTATTTTTTCTTGTCGATTTTGTCCCAATTTACAATAAATGACATGGATTTCCTCACTATATTGTGGGGTCCTACCATTTGAAGAGTGTTTTTTCTTGTTGCTTTTGTCCCATGCTGCCATAGTAATCTGCAGCAGTTAATAACATGGTCGCGGAAGACTCGATGACAAGAACTATTTAGCATGTTAGTCAGTACAATCCTTTGCAAGGAGAATCACTAGTCTCTCATCTCAAGCAGTATTACGATGTGGATTTGTTGATTAATAGATCCAGTCTCCTCGATGATCTAACGTTGGAATTGTGGTCTTTGTTACAGCAGACCACATTGATTTTCTTTCTCTCAGACTGAAAGATGAAGCAAACTGCCTTACTTACAGGTTCTTCTGGAACACACTATATCTGTTATACCCTTGTGAGCATTTTATGCTGGGTATTATCCTTGTAGACAACTACATGATTGATGCTTTCATTGAGAATGCAGAGTTCCAGTTCAACACCCAAGGACTCTCGTATGATCCGAATGTAGCTGAGTTAACATTGAGTTAGACCAATTTCAACCTTAACGGCAGAAACTAACAGTTGCCATACAGATGAATTTTCGTGAGAGCATCACATATCACATGTATGCTTTTCTACGGTAATGGAAAAACCCACTTTTTACAATGATGTGGAAATGGCTCAAACATTTTATGCTTAGATTTAATCAACAACAAATCAGGCCTCTAACAATAGATAACCATCTGCAGTCGAATGACTGCTATTACCAACGAACAGCACAGCACAGGATCGATCATTGCAAGACCATGTACAAGTTTATATACACAGAAGCTTCAGTATTTATATCCATTTATGTTCAATGTAAGTTGAGTAGAAGCTTGTGTGTGTCTGACATTGTATGATGCACTCTTTACGCATGAATCCGCATGTTGAATAGAAAGCATGCTCCATTGTAAGAGGCAGGTCAATGGAACACACAGCTTCACACAAAATCCTTGCTGCAACCATTACCATATAAATGCTTCAGCAGTTCTTTTTTTTCCCTTGAAGCCTATGTATTGCAAAAATATTTAATATGGCTGTACAAACATCACAGCTTGCGCATACTGCTGAGCATAATTACTATACAATATTCATTCAGATCATCACCATTCTTGAGAATTTACGACTCCGTGGTGATACACATGAAAATCATCAGAGGAAGATCTCACACAGCTATGATGAATGTCCTATAAGACATGCTTCGTGATAAGACCTTCGGCTTCCTGGTGTAGTTGGTGATTCTCTTGGACTGAAGAAAGCGAGGGGAGGAAAATCTTCCTCCTTCATCTCATAAGAGTACTGTTCACTGCAAAGCACATTTCAATTGTGTTAGACATGAACTATCACTTAATACAGAAACACAAATTTCCTCTATTGCTTAAGATTTTAGAACAGAAAATAAGTTTAGTATGAAGGACAGTTACTCTAAAGAATTTGGAACTTCTAGACTCTTCAAGCAAGGTTATGGTTCACTAGGCCAGATTGTTCTTGATAGAACTCTGGGGAACAGAGAAAATTTGTTAATGTACAACAATAAATCTACATAAACTCAGACGGACCATCTCAACCTGCAATGGATTACAGAAGTAGTTGAAATACATTGGCTAATACACCTAGACACTAGCCATCTGAACCGCAATCTCAACACCCTTGTCATCAAGGGCCATTATATCCAGAAACTGAAGAAGTTTCACTCTTTTCTGACACCCTTCCATCTAGATTGAATCAGACCATGTTGCTTTCTCAAGAGTCATAATTTTATCTGATTTTAGTATCTTATGTGTAGATATAACAACATCCTTTAGGACCTTCACACCTTTTTTTTTAAGGGACAAATTTTTTGTTTGATTTCATAGGCTATTGGCCGTTAAAAGACATTGATATATCTTTATCTTTATCTTTCCATAGGTTCCTCCAAGAAAAATGGGAGAGGTTTCTACTGGCTGGAAATGACTGGTGTATGCAGTAGGCTATTGCAACATTGCAATGGATGTGGAATATCTAACAGAGACCCGTCCCTGCATATTCTACATCAAGTAAAGATAGATTGTCTTTTGTACAAGTGCATACAAAAACCAACTTGTCATTGTGTTCTGATTACTAGCTAGAAGCTGAAGCACCGTTGGCCAAAAGATACAAAAAATATCCAGTAGAGAAACAGAGATAGCCTCTTAAGAAAGAGGAACAATGTCAGATATAGCTTCGAAAGGCACTGTCAGATGTCTTCTGCATGAATACTACAATGGTCTTCTTGTAACAGAGAGCAAACATACCTTACAACTCAGAAGAGTTAACAACAGAAAGGACGTCACAGACCTTAGCCCGCTGAAGAACGGCTCAAGTGGAATTTCATAGGGGCAGAACAAATCATCGGACATAAATCTCTCATTGACATCTATCAATAAATTTCTGTTTTTGGAAAAGAATGCTGTATCTCATCATATGCCACTAACATTACTTCATGTGTATTGAGATGGGTTCTTGGTTAAGAACACTCCAATATACTCACCCAAAATAGGTAGCTAATTTTAACTTCCAAATTCCAAACGGGTCTAGTCCATGTGCTACATTCACTCAAAAAGGTGATTCTTTTTCACTGACCTGTTCATCCATGTAAAGCCCAGATTTCTTGCTCTCAAACACCTCTCCTGTTTTTTCATAAAGAATATGCGGCATATTCTTGATAAACAACAGCTGAAGACATATACCAGAGAAGGTCGCTGTTTCAGCGCCACATTCTATCCTTGATGTTTCCCTTTGATTCACATCAAGAGCAGGACCCAATTCTCAATCAATACCGTCATTAAAAAATCATTATAAAGATAATCTTGCAAATACCGATGATATTATCCCGTGAACAATCACTATAGAGTAACCATTTTCAAAAGAAAGGACGTAACCAATTAACAATCATGAAAAAACTGGTGATGATGTCCAATCTGGTGAGAGAGTTTCAATTTGATTCCATCTTTAAAAGGAAATATGCTGTTTTAATAAGAAGAAGAATTACCTTTGTGGTTCATCACCATGATGCCTTTTCGATATTGCCTCCCTGGAACTGGACCCTGATGTGCTAGAATTAACAGGATGCAGCTCAGTTTGGGATACCGAAACACCTGTACGCATTGTAGAATCGCTATGAGGGTGCTGTTGCTGAGATTGGAATGTAGACTGTTCATCTTTGTTTATATTGCCATCATGTAAACCTTTAGCCCAAAATCCTGGCCCGAATGATCCAAATTCCAACTCCTCTAATGGTAAATCCTTGCTAGTGCCAGAGGGTGAAACGATGCCAGGTGATCTATCACTAATGCTCTTTGTATCAATGAGGTCTATCTGCTTCTGAAATGTTAGGGAGAAATCATCTATGGCATGGGTAGTAGGGCTGGGCAGTACACTTCCAGCACCCGAGTCATCTGTCAATGACTCCCATTCCTCTGCAATCTTGAGGTCTGTACTTATCTTAGTTCTGTTTTTGTTTACTCCATCACGTTTTCTTGGAAACGGAGCCCTTGATCTATAACCTGAATTTCCATTCTGATTTGCTGAAGCAGCATCAGCTCCACCAATTGATCTTCGTGAAGTTCTGTTACCGTTTGCTGATAAATATCTGTCCCTCTCAAAACTTGGTTTCTACAATAAAAAGGAAGAATATTCAAGACATGAAACATCTAAACCAATGCATCAAAATCACCATAACCTTACCACATTGGGAAAGAAAGTTCCTGTTCCCTTCTGATATTTTGAAAATCCCTCTAAAAACAGATTATTTGGCACAATATATCTATCTGGAATGCCACTTCTGCCACCAGTAGTCTGGGGGAAATGGTCTAAATTCATGGCATGAGGTCTTCCAGGACCTTCCCATACAGAACCTCGTTGAAGATGCTTGGGATGATAAATATTATACATATAAGGAAGGTTCCCATGCATTTGGGAGAGCTGATATAGCCTGCCAGATTCTAGATTATGTAAATGAGTCATATAATCCCCTGCCAGTATGTCTGCATCAGTCTCTCGAATTTCAGAGGTTTCCAATCGACTTGTAAGTTCACAGGTTATTGTATCAGTTTCTAACTTATCATGTTTCCCTGCCACTTGAAGTTGTTTTTTATTATGCTCTTCCGGTTCGAAGTTTCCCTTTCCAGATAACGACAACGATACAGTGCCTGTATTATTCTGATACTCCCTCTTTGCGTTTGGCACTGACTGAGTTCCATCCAAAGAGTCACTATCCTTATTATAAACCTCTTCCACATCATCAATGGGTGCAGTTACATCATTCTTTGACATGATATCACTGTCCAGTCTATCTTGCAGTTCCTTTTTATGCACTTCTGGGTAGGCAACTGTTAAATCCTCTGTATTTCCATTGGTTTGCTTCAGATCCAGGTCAATGTTATCTGTTGTTATGTCAAGATGGCCATCATTATAATGAGATGATTTATAGTTGAGTTCTGACACATTTTCTGCCTGTTGGCTAGGGGTACCCATATCCACTGTCTCCCTTACTTCTGACATTGTGCGACTGGCACCTTCATTTCTAGTTTTGCAGCTACACAAAGGGGCACTGATCTGAGAGCATACAGCAGTAGCATCAAGACGATGTGCCCGACAATGCCCTTTTGTGTTACGGAAGAAACTGGCCAGAAGCCCAGCAAATCCCTCTCTTGGGCTTTGCAGTAACTTTTCCAATTGGGCCGCACCATATGCAAAAGCACTGTATATCCTAACAAAATTACCTAATGTATCACCATAGAGCTAGGTCAATAAATCTACTTAAACAGAACCTATGTATGGAACCAGTACATAATAATGCTCACCTTTATTCACACTCCGCCCAAGATTATTGAATGGTCGTAATGGATCAACCACATTCATGAATTTTTGGCAAAATGTTTTCCCTTGGTTCGCTTCCTGCAGTGTTCTATACCTGTCTCTGCAGGAACTTAAAAATTCCTCACTGAGCAAACACTTATCACTTGGATTCTGAGTTGGTTCCACTGCCAAGAAGAGATAAATAGTTAAAGAAAACGCACCACACCTCCTTCGACAATTCAAAAAGGTGCAGCTTAATTACATTCAAGCATAAATACCTGTCATTGTATGTAGTGATGCAAGAGGTATAGGACCCCAAAGGCTAAGGCAATACCGATTCCAGTCAAACTTGCTGAAAATTTGAAGAAATCGGAAAAGAACCTATATATACCATCCAATCAAAACACCATGTACTAAGAGAATGCCACTGATTATTAGCGCTAAAAGAAAAAAATCAATCATATGTACCTCCAAGGGACCCCGTAATGAATGGTTAAAAACATGAAAAACATACAATACAAGGACCTCCAACGCATATGTTGACAAAAGACCATGATGTGCTCCTAAAATTCGGCTTTCATAAAAGCACCAAGCTTTTACAAGAATAATACTTCTTTTGAACAGATGATCTCTACCTATAAGCCTGTCAACCTGGCAAAACTATGGCATGTATAGCATCGTTCAATGAAATCTGCAGTAACATTCAGAGAACCTGCATGGTTACCTCTTCCAGGAAGCAAAGTGTACTCAATCCACCTAACTGGTTGAATGATATGTCAACAATTATATTTTCCACCAAGCATTTCACAACTGGAACCTGTGCAGCAACTTCGTTTTAGA
>JBBBWG010005825.1:14149-27475 GCA_037176905.1 Azolla pinnata
GTTACAATCAGCGAAGTTCAGAGTTTCAGCAAAATGGATCAACATTCTAGATGTAAAAAGGCGTTTCACATTATAAAGAATAATAATAAGTGCTTAACTCAAAACAGCCCAATTTAAGTCACCTTGTCAAGCAACTGATACCAATGGAGAAAAAATTCAATGTTATTATCCGGAAGAGGCTGATGAACTACAGAGCATCAGATGTCGTGATTGAATAGTTTAAATATTAAGGATGTGCCAGCCAGGGTATTCCAACTTATTGACCTGAGACTAATAAGCAAATCCAAATATGAACCAACGTATGAATAATCATTGGTCAATCTCTGGTGCCCAAAGCATTTTAGGGAGAATTGCATATGTGTAAATATAACGGATCTTGTTCATGCCACTTGCACTCTTCCCTTTTACCACAATGTACATGTACGTTTACAAATATCCAACGGATGGAAGCAACATGAACATGTTCATTTGATGCATGAGTCATGCAGCATGCTCTTGTATCAATCCAAAGTTCAAACAGAGGCTTGATCCCTTCTAAATTACAATTCCCAATCTGCCACACCCCTAAAAATGGGTGGACACTGGACCTAAACATTTACAACATATTGACCCTATAAACAAATTTGTACTCATTGTTGTCATGAAGTGTATGAGCCTAGTGATTATGACAGTGTTAAACACACTGACTAGATCTTTGTTGAGACGAATTTTACATAGTCATAAAGGTGCACTTATGACACACTGTTATACAACTAGATTATGAATAACATCCATATTCCTTAACGATTTTAATTGAGACCATTTTTGTGAACGAGTCTCTTTATACCTCAGCATAGATGCATTTAACTTCTTTGACATGAAACTCGGAGTTCTGGTTATGCTCTTCATGCTCCAGTAGGGCTGACATGTCACTGGCCCAAGTATCATTGAAGCGGTGAAGGTCACTTATAGCAGTAAGGTCTATGTCACCATCAGGAAGGTATGTCTTCAATGGTACAGAACCAAATGAGAACACCTGGAACATTCCACTTATGAAATTGAATAAACATTTACTGCTAACATCATCTAAACAGTAAGAAAACACAGTGAACAATATGGGTAATGATATAAAACCAAACACATTTATCTTGCATCAAAATAAAGATACGGTATTTGAGTTGAAATGTCTCTTGCCTTGCAGTTGAACTCTCTTCCAATAAGCCGTTCCAAATAATTGACCACAGATTTTCTACGTTCTTCAGATGCTAAAGAAGGCTGAATTTGATGCAGAAGCTCTGCTGTTTTATGTTCCAGATCAATCCATATGGTCTCATAATCAGCCGAACTAAAAGATGAAACAGACTGAACACCCTCGGGCACGAGGCCGTTGAGCACATAATGGCCCATACAAACCAAAGCTCCGATTGTGTTTGCAATGAAAACTTGATATAGTATCGCACTGTCTGGTAAAAAATCCATAAGAAAAAGAAAAACCACATTTTTCAAAAGATAACTCTATTCCAACAGATACTATCAAATAAGGGAACAAGTGGTCCATCGTATAGCTTAGTTACTTACGATTGTGGGGTTTATCCTCACTTTAGAAATCACGTTCCTCTAATTTATTATCTGGTATAACAAAACGTACTTTTCCAAAAACTGGATTCAAGCAGTGGAGTGCATGAAAACACTCATCTTTGTTTCCATGTTGTCTAAACAATAACCCAAAAACTTGGGGAAAGTATATTCTACATCTTTGTTCGGTAAACCTGGAAAAACAGCTAGCCCTTTATTCGTTGTACTAGCATTTGAGATACACCATATTATATTCTTCTGTCACCAAAGAACTTGATGAAACAAAGTCGCATATTCCTTAGCTTGCTGCTAATGTCGAATCACCAAATACATTGTCTATAGGAAGGACAACGCAGAACATTCGTCAGCTGTAGACTATGTGGAGTAGCAAGAAGCTGCCTTCAGATTTTTCTATTTTTGGAATCCGGGCCAAACAGATTATATTTCTAACCAGTATGCATATATATACGAAGGAAAAAGCGTGGCAGTTATTTGGACAAGTTCCAAATGGCAGAGACAAGACTCCCAATTCGGATACTCGAAGCAAATTTTATGATGGAGTAGCATTCCTACTTCACGAAGATTTTGCCCCAATTTTGAAACAGCATAAAGGAAAAAGGAAGGAGAAGGCGGCGGCATACAGATTCGCAAAGGAGCGATCAAAGAGAAAGGATTGGGCCTCCGTACCTCTTCTTCTTCCTCCTCCTCCTCCTCCTCCTCCTCCTCCTCTGCTGCTGCTGCTGCTGCCTCCTCCTGCCGACGAGCTTTTAGGAGCTTAAATCCAAAGAGAGGAGAGGCAGAATAAAATGCAGGGCTGGGGCGAGGGAAGGGAAGGGAAAGGGAAGGGAAGGGAAAGGGAAGGGAGGGGGTCGAAGCGAGAGAAGGAGAAGAAGAAGGACAGGGATTAGGGTTAGGGTTAGGGTTAGGGTTAGGGTTAGGGTTTCGACGAAGCAGCAGCTGTGGAAGGCGGCCCCCGCTCGGGTCTGCGTTCGATCATCGAGGTCCTGACCGAAGGAATCCTTCTTCCATTCTCTTCTTCTTCTTCTTCTTCTTCTTCTTCTTCTTCTTCGTCGTCGTCGTCGTCGTCGTCGTCGTCGTCTGCAGCAGCTGCTCTTTTTTTTCTGTATTTTTATTTATTTATTTATTTATTTGTTTGTTTGTTTATTTATTTATTGCAATTTATATTCGCTCGATTTCGGTCTAAATAGAGACAAATTATTTGTTCACCTACAAAAAACATATGCATTTATTTATTTTTTATTTTATCTAATATCTTGTTTATACCCGTATATTTTCGTTTGCGCTTATACGTATACGTAGATGTGCGTATGTACGTGTATTCGTACTGTACGTATGTCTCGGGTATGTGTATCAGCTGGAACGTACGTACGTACGTATGTAGGCATGTAGGTATGTATGTGTGTGTGTGTGTATGTATGTATGTATAGGTGTGTTTATGGGCCATTGCCCAGTTTAGCTCCAAAAACAGGCATTTGTAACGTATGAATCGTGTGTATGTATACATACATATGTACGTATACGTGTGTAAGTATGATAGCAGTGCCGAATTGCACCATCATCGCCACTTCTATGCACCCTGGCCTTTCTTCGGTTCTCGTGCTCGATTCGAGAGGGAGAAACGTATGCACATCGATTCCGTACGCCTTCTCTTGTTCGCCTGTATTTATACGTACGGATAGACGTATGCGTATACGTACAAGGGCGCGGAGAAGTTCGCTTGCTTGCGGGGAAGATGTTCCTTCTCTTCGTGCCCATCAAAGCAATCTTTCACTCATCCCTTTTTCTCTTTTTTTTTGCTCTTCTGTCTGGCTTATCCCTTTTCTTCTTCTACAGATAGCCTAGCTTCAAGGGATAAAGCAGAAGTCTGAAGAAGTCTGAAGAAATTTGAAGAAGTCCGAAGAAGAAGAAGAAGAAGAAAGCTCTCTACGCAAGTAATGTTCCTTCTGTGGATTGCACACTCGTCCTAATCATTCGGTCATACGTATTGAGGGAGACAGACAGACAAACTGACTCGAACAGAGAGCTAGAACAACTGTTTCTGAACAGAGAGCTAGAATAATGTTTGCGTTGTTAGGTAGTCACGTGTACTTTTTTATCATCTCGTTTCTTCGTTTCCCCCCGGCCTTCTATCTCCGCGGCGCCTGTAAATGAGATCCCAACCACTCGATGCAGATGACAAAAACTCTGCTGATGAAAGTCAACAGAAAGGAAACCGGGATGCGAGTGTAGAGGAAAGGCAACCAATCGGATGGGCATACATTATGAGCAACGCCAGCCGATCGATCGATCGCGCATGATCATCACCCATCTGGTATAAGCAAAAACAGAAGAAGCAAGCAAGCAATAAACACAGGAATCGAGTATGCTCTGTTCCTATTGCCATTTGGGGCATTTCGTGGGCATTGCCAGATTATTACTGCACGAGGGGGTAAAAATAGCCGATCTCATTTTCACCCATCAAATTCATGTTCGACGTCTGCTTCTGGCATCACAGATATTGTCAGCATCCACCATCTATGTACATACATACGTACGTATGTACGTAGAGTTCATCTCCGTCACATGGTTTATTGGATCGTATTCACCCACGAGTTTCCTCGATCCAGATGCTATAACTAATTATGGCATAGAGAATTGCCAGTTCATCTCCCAACATCTGAATGAGCAAAATTCATCGGCCATCAAAATCGAGGCAATTGAGCTTTGAACGCAGTACGCACTGGACATTCTAACACCAACACAACGCCAAACGGACGAGCTCTTAAATCCAGCAGTGTAACGATCTACAAGATCATTCAGCAGCCCATGATGCATTCCCCGAAGTTTCCAGAAGCTCCATAACCCTCGAAGATTGGGCAGATCAGGAGACATCAGGTTTCCGAACTCGGGTGTGAAACGGAGTCGATCACCGTGTTGTTCACATCCTCTTCTACTTCATCGTCATCTTCGTCTTGTTTAGTCCGAACTCAATTGTGAAACCGATCGATCGATCGATAAGCTCACAGTCTTATCTCAAGCTTAAAACCGATCCATCCATCCATCGATAGGTTCACAATCTTATCTTGAGCTCAATCAAAACTGATCGACTGATCAATCCATAAGTTTAGTATCCAATCACAATCTCAAAACCGATCAATAATCCACACTCTTATCTGGACCTCGAAACCCAATCGATAAGTCCACAATCTTATCTCGACCTCAAAACTGAATCTACAAGTCCACGATCTTGTCTCAACCTCAAAACCGATTGTTCGATCGATAAGTTCACAATAATATCTCAAGCTCACAATCTTATCGTGTCTTCCTCTCAGGACAAATGTAGAGGCCATTTCAGACTCAGGTGTGAAACGGAGCTTCTTGCTCTTCTCACCATCATCACCATCATCATCACCATCATCATCACCCTAATCATCACCCTAATCATCACCATCATAATCACCATCATCATCACCATCATCATCATCATCATCATCATCATCATACCATCATCATCATCATCACCACTGCCACCATCATCATCATCACCACCACCACCATCATCATCATTATCACCATCATCACCATCACTATCATCACCATCACCACCATCACCATCATCACCATCATCACCATCACCATCATCATCATCACCATCATCATCATCATCATCATCACCACTGCCACCCACCATCATCATCATCACCACCACCATCATCACCATCACTACCATCATCATCATCATCACTATCATCATCATCGTCTTCTTCTTCTTCTTCTTCTTCTTCTTCGAGATATGGCGACGTCAAGCTCGATCGATCCTTTGTCAGTTCCGTGGAACGATCTCAGGTAGCAAGTTTCTCTCCTCCCTCCCTCCCTCCCTCCCTCTTAACGTCTTTCACACATAACACGGAGAAAAGGAAAGAGGAGGAGGGAGGAGGGGAGGAGGAAGAAGAAGACCATGCTTGTGCTGCCAGAAACCCTGCCGAATTCTATTCCCCTCGAGCGATTCCGTTCCGGAGATTGCGCTAACTTGTCACCGGTTAGGCATCCAGAGCTATGGAAGCCGGCGGGATCTCATCACTCGATTACGAGAAACGATGTCGCTGCTGCGAAGGAAGTATCCGACAGCATGCCTACTGTCGACACTATCATTCATTCATTGAATAACTGTAGAGAATGGAAGGAGCCGGCTCACCTTAAATACGTATATACTGTCATATGCGACTGTGGCTTGGAAGTAATTGCAAGTCTTTCTGATTGCCTGATATCGTCCTTTATGGAGTGTGGAAGCATAGCTGATGCAGAGAAAGTTTTCAACAAATTGAATCATCACAATGGAGTGGCACTAGTCTGTATACTTCAAGGATATATAGAATGCGGGGACTGGTTGAAGGCATTTAGCTTGCTTCAGACAATGAGAGGCGATTTTGATTGTGACAGATTTGATATTAACCATGGATTTATGTTACTTTTGCAAGCGTGCTGCAGCCGAAAGTGGCTAGAAAGAGGGCAGACACTACATATAGAAATGGTGAAAGAGGGTAAAGAAAAAGATCCGATTGTAGGCACTTCATTACTGGATATGTATGCTAAATGTGGATTCCTTTCGGAAGCAAGAAACGTGTTTGATTCATTGATTTCTCGAGATGTAGTTTCATGGACAGCTCTCATTGGAGGGTATACTGAACATGGTTTTGGAGAAGACGCACTTCATTTCTTAGAAGAAATGAGGCAAGAAGGCGTGCTTATGAATGCTGTCACTTTTGTCTGCTCCTTGAAAGCTTGTGGCGGATTAAGAGATGTAAGAAAGGGCCAGACAATGCATAATGATATTGTGAACTATGGCCTCGAGATGAATCATTTTGTTTGTGGCAGTCTTGTCAACATGTACGCCGAAATGGGCATGTTTATAGAAGCACTCTGGGTGTTAAACAAGCTCCCTTATAGAGATGTAATATCATGGAATGCGCTTATTACAGGATATGTTGACCATGGTCTCTTTAAGGAAGCCCTTCTTTGCTTAGATGAGATGCAAGCTGAAAACATTTCACCAGATGCTATCACTCATGTTTGCATCTTGAAAGCTTGTGGTAGCTCTGGGGCTTTAGAGAAAGGGAGAATGATTCACGCATTGATCAGTAAAGGAGGTTTTGAAGGTGATGTTTTTATCGGAAGTACATTGTTAGGTATGTATGCTGCGTGTGGCTCGCTTGCTGAGGCAGAAAAAGTCTTTCAAGATTTATGTGTAAGAGATGTAGTGTCTTGGACTGCTCTTATTGAAGGGTACCTTGCACATGGTCTCGATGGAGAAGCCATCGTATGTTTAGATCAGATGCATGAGGAGAACATTTCACCAAATGGCATCACATTCGTATGTAGCCTGAAAGCCTGTGGGTGCATAGACAAAGGTAGAAAATTACATTATGAAATAATCAGGGAGAGCTTTGAGAAGGATCCTTTTGTGGGCAATACTTTGGTTGGGATGTATGCTAAATGTGATTCATTATTGGAAGCATTAGAGGTGTTCCATGAGCTTCCTGTTCGAAATGTTGTCTCTTGGAATGTTGTAATCGTTGCGTTTTTAGATCATGGTCGATTTGAGGAGGCATTAAATTGCTTGGAAGAAATGGAATCAGAGTTTGTTTCTCCAGATGTGGTGACTTATATTTGCTGTCTGAGAGCTTGTGGTAACATAGGGGCCCTAGAGAAAGGGCGATCGATACACTCGAAGGTCGTAAAGGAGGGTTTCGAAATGGATAATTCTGTATGTAACGATCTGAAACATCTTGATTTTGATGGTAGAGTAGACAATTCCGACGAAATATGCAGAACATTCATGCGAGGATCAGTAAAACTAGTCTTGGCCAATGCTCTTATCGACATGTATGGGAAGTGTGGTAGCATGGGAGAATCTCAAAAAGTGTTCGATGAGATGCCCTCAAGAGACCTTATGACATGGACTGGGCTGGTGACTGGATATTCTCGACAAGGAGAATTCGGCATCGTGTTTGATTTGTTTGAGAAGATGATGAAAGAAGGTATTGAACCAGATGGGATAGTTTTTCTAAATCTTCTAAATGTATGCAGTCATGCTGGTCTTCTGGATAAGGGTGAGGGATACTTTGAGATGATGAATCATTTCCATATAACTAGAACTGTGGAACATCATAATTGTATGGTAGACCTATTTGGGAGAGCTGGTCTTCTTGAGAAGGCTGTGGTTTTGCTCGATGAGATGCCATTTGCACCGGATCCTGTGATATGGAGTACCATGCTATGTGCATATCAGAGGTGGGGCACCATAGAACTAGCTGTGAAAACTTCTGACTATGCGAAATTGATGAAAAATAGCAGTGCCCCTACTCTTGTGTTGATGGCTAACATGTATGCAGCTTCCATGTGTGAAGATTGACGAATGCGCCTTACCAACTGCATTATTAATGGAAGTTAAGGCCCCTACCTCGAGGCCTGGCTGACTCCATACAGTACACACTCTTACCAGTTAACACTGGCATTGGCTATTGGGCAGACTTTGTGGCAGACTTGGATTTTGATGTGACTATGGTCTTGGCATATGCCTTAGTCTTGGTACGTTGTAAGGATGGGTTTGTTAGCCTACCTGACCCCATAGCAATGTAGTCGGCATTGGTCTACATTTCGAGCTGACAAAGAGATTGAGGTAGCATTACGAAATGTTAATCAGCAGTGAATTGGAGAAACAGGTGTGGGGTTCTATTGCTGGAAGTTTATGCGAAGAGATACTGTCCATATGTGTATTATATAATGGCAAAATTTTCATGTACTGCAAATGCAGCTGACAAATTCGGTATATATCTTCAACCAAATGCACCAACAGATGAATGGTATTGGTTAGAAGTCATTGTAATCTGTGATAATTCATACACAAGCGCCCGAAAGCTGTAAATGTTTTTCTCCGTGCTGCATAAGTCTCTCATGTGACATCTGGTCTAGCTCTCATGCTGTATTTATGTCATAATGTGCCGAGCTCTTGCCTCCTACCCTGTTGTGCTTTATCTGGTTTCATTTGATGGCCACTGATGCTCATATATATTGTTATATGTTGTTGTATAGATTGATGTATGACATTTCCATTGTTGTGAGGCAATTAGAGAGTGTTTCGATTGCCTTTCTTTGGTATTATGTATTGTTGCAAGCTTTATTATGCATGAAAATGAGTTCGCATTAGCGTTTTCAACTACAAGCATTATGAAACACGATTACGATTGCATTTAAGAGGTCTCCCTAATGTCATCAAACTCTGGCGTAGGAGCTTTCCATACAACGTGGGATCTTAACTTTTTGATTGCTCTCAAGGCAGGCTGTAGATCACGAGCAAGGTCTCATCAGAGATGTTAGTGGTTCATCAGCTGGGTGGTCCAGTGGAGTTCGATTGTAGTGTATTATGGAGCTGGTCTGTCGGGCAGCGAGAACCGATCTACGATCGATACATCTCCTATGCCGTGTGTCTCCTACCAAAGACTTTAAATGTGGGCGATAGGTACATGGCATGAATTTCTGACTGCAATTTTTTTTTTTATGGAGCTCCTCCGTGCCTGCTAGCCAGCTAGTCGGAGCTCATTGGAGTCTCCTTCGAAATTCCGATCTTTTTCATCGAAGAAAGCTTCGATCGCGGATTCGGCAGCGGAGGGAGAATTCGAAAGCCATCAGGGTTTCGTTTGTTAATCAGCTTAGATGCCACCGTCTCCCGCATCGGAAACCCTAAACCCTAGGATCTTAGAGCCTAAACCCTAGATCTTAGATCCTAGATCCTAAACCCTAGAGCTTAGATCCTAGAGCCTAAACCCTAGATTTTAGATCCTAGATCCTAAACCCTAGAGCTTAGATCCTAGAGCCTAAACCCTAGATCTTAGATCCTAGATCCTAAACCCCAAACCCCAAACCCTAAACCCCAAACCCCAAACCCCAAACCCCAAACCCTAAACCCTAAACCCTAAACCTAAAACCTAAACCCTAAACCCCAAACCCTAAACAAACCCTAACCCTAAACCCTAACCCTAAACCCTAACCCTAAACCCTAAACCCTAAACCCTAAACCCTAACCCTAAAACCTAAACCCTAAACCCCGAACCCCAAACCCTAAACCCCAAACCCTAAACCCCAAACCCCAAACCCGAAACCCGAAACCCTAAACCCTAAACCCTAAACCCTAAACTCCATTTTGTGATGTGATGAGGAAAGGGCATTTGGAGAGATAGTGAAAAGAGAAGGGGCATTTTCGGAAATAATAAATTGCACGTTTTTCTTCTTCTTCTTCTTCGTGAAAAACGAGGAAATTATATTATTTATATTGTTATTGTTATTATTATTATTATCTAATTTCTTCTTCTTCTTCGTCGTCGTCTTTCTTCGTCTTCTTTTCTTTTTGTTTCTTCGCAGAGCTTTCCAAGCTCTGGCTATGGCGGCCTCGCCGGAGCGGAGATCGCCGCCGTCTTCGCCGTGAATCGACCCCCCCGTCCCCTCCCCCTTATGGTCGACAGCAGGCTCCTCCTTCTCTTCTCCATGAAGCTTTCTCGTCCCTGCAACAGGCGGCCATGTCCACCGCTTCTTCGTCGCCGTCGCCGAATCCTATCCTCCCTTCCCCTCCCCGCCCCCCGCATCATCACAAGAATTTGTCTGTGGCCGTTGGCGTCGCCATTACCGCCCTCGCTGGCGTCGCCGTAGCAGCTGCAATTTACAACCGCAGGTATTCTCTTCTCTTTCCTCTATATAGATAATATATATATCTCTCTCTCTCTCTCTCTCTCTCGCTCCCTCTCTCTATTCTCCCCCTCTCCCGAACGGTAGACTAACGATATAACTGTCCGTAAGCGTTACAGACAGGAGACGCGTTTCTTTTCGTCTTGCAGTAGATCACTATTTAGAGCTCTAAAACCACGCTCTCTGTAGATCTGGACTAGTGTGCTGTGACAGATCGGTTAATGGTTAGATAGCAACAGTTTCGAGTCACCGTTACGAGTATAACGAACCAATTGTAGAGCTATTATGACCGAAAGTTGAAATTCTGCCCTTTAGAAAGCTTATTGTAAATTTAGGATTTTGTCTTACCTTTGTTTTAGTTTTACCCTTTTGCGATTCGCTTTTGATGGATGAATTCTGATTTCATGATGCCCCCACCTCATTCAGTATGAAGCTCAGAGCCAGGAAAGATTGGATTTCGTTTTAGGGTTTTGTTTCCTATGAGTTTTACAATTAAATCGAGGAGGCTACTGATCATGCTTTAGGAGTTTCCATGCCATATAACTGACAGCTGAGGCCAGAATGTGCAGTGAAAATCTAACCACATTTCTCTTTTGGAAACTGCAAAGTGAAAGCAGAAATCAGACTTACTAATATAGGCTCATGAAGGTGTTTGCATTTAAGGTTTAAGATTTTAGTCTCAGAAAGCTGATTGATTCGGTTTCCTAGTTGACGAAGATCAATGCCATTTTCCCGATATAAAAGCTGAGTTGAGAGCTAATTATTTAGGCTCAGAAGTTCTCTGAAATTTGACATTTGTTTTGGTTGATGAGGATCAGAAGATTGGCTGTATTTCGGTTTTTTGTTCTTTTTCCACCATGACACAAATCAACTGAAAAAGCTACTTAACTGTGTATGTGACGCATTTAGATCTCCTTTCAATAGAAGGAAAAAGAAACGGCGGAGCCTGCTTACACCGAAACAATGGCGGCATGCATTTGATTCTGAATCAGGGTGTCTTCTCAATCCGCACAAGATTTTGAAAAAAATCCGGTTTGGAGTGAGTCTTTACTTCTTCACAAATATTTTGTTTTGTACCGGTTTGGAGTGAGTTTTTACTTCTTCACGAATATTTTGTTTTGTATCAAGTTGCTGTCAATTCATACTTGATTGAATGAAATGGGCAGAAATGCTAGCATAATAACCAGGAATATCAAGGTTTTTCTTTATTTTTGTAAATGTTAATAAATTTCTATCTTCAAAGGCCCACTTTAACCCAGAAATAGAGGGGTACAGAGGATGGGTCGAGCATATAATTGCTGAACAGATTATGTTGGAAACATAGTGGCTCATATAGCAGATATAATCTCTCAAAAATGGATTGTTGGGGAAAGTTCGTGAACTTCCTAGAAAGTTTAGGAAGAAGCGTGGGTATTTTCCTCTGAATGAACGATCAATTCGTGCTACAAACTAGCAAATTTGTTATCTTATAGCCTTTTTCTGAAATCCGATTGAGTGAATAGGTATTTGTGTGTCTTTGAGATGTGCAGGGCATTGATCCAAGCATCCGACCTGAAGTTTGGCTGTTCCTCTTGGGCTTGTGAGCCTTGTCAATATTTTCCACAGTTTATAACCGTCATCCCTCTTAATATCTGTGGATGACTTTTTGATTGAAGTGCAGGTTTGATGATTGCTTGCCCTCTTTTATCATTTGGCAGTTATGAGCTGGATAGCACTCGAAAGGAACGAGAAGCTGAAAAGACCAGGAAAAGGTGTCCAGATCGTTCTTTTGCTATTGAATCTTTACTACTTTTTCCTTAAATCATGTTCTCTCATAGGTCTTCCGTGCTGCTGAAGTTCCTTTGTTTCTGCTTCGTGATTTCTTTTGTTATGAACCACCATACTTGTTGCATTTGTGATCAGCATGCTGCTTTTGACAGGGAAGTGTACCTAGATCTGAAAGCACAATGCAAAACTTTGAGGGAGAGCAGTTCTGAAGATTCCTCCGAGGATTCAAGTGCTTCTTTCGTGCAGGCAGAGGAGATATGTTCAGTAAAGGAGGAAGTGACGAAGAGAGAGGGCATCGCCTCTTCGGAAGAAGATAGCAGTGAAGACGTTTCTGGAGACGATGATTGTAGAGAAAACGTGGCATCCCTGCAGCGGGATGTGGTGTCTGCGAAGCTGAGGGTGGATAAAGCAGGCAATATCGAGACGACAGGAGAATGGATGAAAGCACCCGAGGATTTTGTAACATGGCAAAGGATCATTCGGTTGGATGCGGTGCGGATGAATGCCGAGTGGATTCCTTATTCTCCGAGCCAAGCTAACGTGACTCGCAAAGTGGCAGGGGAGCTTGCTTCCGATGTGGGTTTAAAAGACGATGGCCACTTAGAGCCATGCCGACAACATCATGCCGCTCGCCTTGTAAGCATATTAGAAGCCTATGCACTCTTTGACCCAGAGATAGGTTACTGCCAAGGTATGAGCGACCTTCTCTCTCCGTTTGTAGCTCTCCTCGATGATGATTGCGAAGCATTCTGGTGCTTCGTTCAGTTCATGAACTCGGCTCGCCATAACTACAGAAGGGATGAGGCTGGGATTCGCCGACAGCTCGGCAAGATAGCAAACATCTTCAAAGCAGGGGACCAAGGTTTGCATTCGCACTTTGAGCGGGTTCAAGCCCAAGATTGTTTCTTCGTTTATCGGATGGTGGTCGTGCTGCTGAGAAGGGAGCTCACGTTTGAGCAGACGATTTCTTTGTGGGAGGTTATATGGGCGGAGAAGAGAGCTGTGGCATTGGGGCGGACGAAGTCGTCTGTGTGGAAGAGGCGGCGGAAACAGCTGCTAACCGATGATCTTATCTTGTATGTCATCGTGGCTGCGGTTCGTCGGAGGAGGAAGGTGATCCTTGAGAAATGTAAAGGCCTGGATGAAATTCTCAGGGAGTGCAACAATATGGCAGGCCATTTGGATGTTTGGACCCTGTTGGATGATGCGCGCGAGCTGCTGTCCACGATTCATGGCCGAGTTCCAGAGTGAGGATCGATCGATCGA
>JBBBWG010005836.1:0-25845 GCA_037176905.1 Azolla pinnata
GGTGATGATGGTGATGATGGTGATGGTGATCTTCTGGGCTTTGCGATGGTGATGATGGTGGTGGTGATGATGATGATGATGATGACGACGGTGGTGGTGATGATGATGATGATGATGACGACGGTGGTGGTGATGATGATGATGATTATGGTGGTGGTGGTGATGATGATGATGATGATGATGATGATGGGGCGTTCGTTGTTGACGGTGATGGCGATGGTGATGAACAGAAGATCCTGGAAATTTCTGGCCCGATGCAAATGTGGGGTTTTTACCCAGCTTCTTTTCCGGAGGTTCACCCTGCTCGGTATATGGCAGATGAAAGATTCCGTTTTCTGGCACATCTGGTGAAAATCTGGCTCGATGGATAGAATCTGGGAGCACCATCAAATCCGTATGTAGCAGATACTGAAGGAATGTGGATGTTTCCAGTTGTTTTCATCATCGGTCCTTCATTTCCCAGCTTTTTGTTTGGCCATGTTGTTACGTCTCTACTTCCAATCTTCTGCATATCTTCTGTTGTTGGGGTTCAATTCTCTGCCGTGTTTTTTTTCTTTCTGTATGATGCAAAAGCTTAGATTTTTTTGGACTGTAAATAGATCTTGTAAAGCCAGTGATCTTGTACAAAACCCCCAAAAAGCACATCTGGACGTTAGGATTGACTGGTGGGCGTCTTTCAACCCCTTCCTTTTCTTTCCAAGATTTGCCTGCATTCTTACAGGATTCTGCATTCTTACAGGATTCTATCTGGCTCTTTGCCCTTTTCCTGTTTTGTACTCTGATGTTTCATCTTGGGGACGCCATTCTTCTTTGATCTTGTCAAGTCTTTTTTTTTCTTTTTTACATCTTTGGATGCTCTCAGGTTGAGGGCGCTCTAGAGATAAAAGAGTCATTGGTAGACAATGCCTGATTCATTGCTGCTGATGGATGCTCTTTGGTTTTCTGCAACTGTCATCATCAAAGAGTCATCGGTAGACAATGCCTGATTCATTGCTGCTGATGGATGCTCGTTGGTTTTCTGCAACTGTCATCATCAAAGAGTCATTGGTAGACAATGCCTGATTCATTGCTGCTGATGGATGCTCGTTGGTTTTCTGCAACTGTCATCAAAGAGTCTTTGGTAGACAGACAATGCTGATTCATTGCTGCTGATGGATGCTCTTTGGTTTTCTGCAACTGTCATCAAAGAGTCATTGGTAGACAATGCCTGATTCATTGCTGATGGATGCTCTTTGGTTTTCTGCAACTGTCATCATCAAAGAGTCTTTGGTAGACAATGCCTGATTCATTGCTGATGGATGCTCTTTGGTTTTCAGCAACTGTCATCATCAAAGAGTCATTGGTAGACAATGCCTGATTCATTGCCGATGGATGCTCTTTGGTTTTCTGCAACTGTCATCTTAGGGTTTCCTTTCTTTTTCTGGTTTCTGCTTTGATGCTAGGCACAATGGTTGATTAGGTTTAGGGTTTCTCTTCCTGAATCTGAGCAGATGTATGCATGCATGTGCATAGCTTGCAGCGCACTATAAGGAGGTGATCGCGACAGACATCAGCGAGGCGCAGCTCAAGCATGCGCAGCCGCATCCGGGGGTGAAATACATACGCGCTCCAGCGCCGATTCCAGAGGCCGATGTCGAGAGGATCGTGGGCGCACCTGGATCGATCGACATCATCACCGTGGCGCAAGCTCTGCACTGGTTCGATCTCCCACCGTTCTACGCCCAAGTCAAGCAGATGCTTCGGAACCCTGGTGGAATCTTCGCTGCGTGGTGCTACACCGGGCCCAGAGTTAGCCCCCGAGTAGATGAGGTCTATTCGGAGTTATACACCCAAAGTAGACCTTACTGGGATGCGGCGAGGCTCATCGTCGACGATGAGTACAGGCATCTTCCCTTCCCGTTCGGGCCTGTTCTTCCCCGCGATGATGATGCTGCTGTTCTTCCCCGCGTTGATGATGCTGCTGTTCTTCCCCGCGATGATGATGCTGCCGAAGCAGATGATGCAGGGATAGAGCAGCCCGTAGTAAGGTTCGAATGCAAGAGGGAGATGAGAGTGGATGAGTACTTCGCATACCTCGGATCTTGGTCCGCTGTTCAAACCGCGAGGAAGCAAGGCGCGGAGCTCCTGAACGAGGAGAGGCTGGAAGCTTTCAGAACCGCGTGGGGCAGCGAGCTGCGCGTCGTGACATGGCCTGTGTTTCTGCGAATCGGCCGACCTTAGAAGAAAAAGATGTTCTGTTTTCTCTTTTTTAGCCTCACTGAGATGTTGGTTGGGTGAGAGAGAACATACATAACCCAATTGGCCGAATGATGAAGCAGATCTGTTGTTATATCACACCAATATGCTATGTATTCTTCTGGTGCTCGTCTTGGTATTTTGTTTGTTCGATTGCCGTATATGCTTGGGATAACTGTATGATGATTTCACAATCATCTTTTAGGTTGGCCTGCAAGAATATATCAGGGCATTGTATCTGTCTTTTCAGTATGTAAGTAAGCTGGGGATGATAAGCCGAATCTCCTCCTTTGTAAATCATGTTAATTGAGGCAACATGATTTTAGGAAGGAATTTTAGCTTCTCCTGATTCAGATTTGTAGGGATACTCTGCATCTCTTTCCTCATGGGAGAATTTCAAGCTACTGCTTTTTTAAGCCTGCGTTACGGTGAGCGTAAATTTCCTTGCCAATACGAAGCACGATGATGTATCACATGAATAACTGGAATGCTTACAAAGGAGGCTAATCTGAAACAGTTATGCATTTAGAAGTCACTTTGTTGTGGAAAGAAGAGCTCACAATATCACCCTTTTCAAGATATATTGGGAATGTGCATAGTTTTCTGTATGTTTTCCAGTTCGAGCGAGGGTGAAACGTTTCGAGTTTTCATCTCCCAAATTTTTGAATCTGATATGGTACAGTACCTTCAAAAGACGGTTGGTAACTTTGTAGTAGAAATTGATTCAGACCAAAGGTAGCAGTTGGTCGAAGCTTCAGGTAGAAATTGAAATTGAAACTGAATTCAACGGCATCCATTTCATATACTGGTTGTAGGTACCATCACCATCATCGTCGACAGCGAACACTTCGGGCAAAGCATTGCAATGCACATCTGAATTTTCTGTCTGCTTTATGGAAAACTAATCATACCTTGCTCTCGTAAATAGGACTGCAACTGGCCTCTTAGTTCTGCAACAAGCAACATCGACTCGTCACTTGGATTGTGACGTGCCACAATAAGTGATGCAAGGTATTTACGTCTCATCAGTTCCGTCTGCAATCGATCACGTTCGGTTTCATCTCTTTGGGGCTGCTTCTCATCCTGCAGTATACAGACATTCAGCAGCAGTGTCATTTCAAATGTAACTTAAGAATTCTGCAAAAAAAAGTATAAGAAATCAATGAACATCAGGCACTGCAAATCAATTCGACACCCATTCACATCCTTCGGTTGAGGTTCTATATGCACACGTATGTGCGTGGGGGTGTTTGTGTACTAATTATATACATATATTGCCTAGACCATGAAATAGGGTGATTAATATGACCTAATTCTCAATCGGGATGCATAACCTAATGGATCAAGACCTTAAGTGATCTAATTGCTCACTACCCATGATTACTAACCCTAACCCTATCTCAGTGTTGGATGTGGAAACTCTGGTCATGGCACACAAGACCGAAACGAAAAAATGTTATCATATTCTTAAGATGGATAGATACATTAGCTTCTGTTGAGCTACTCATATCTTCGACTTGATCGAAGATGAGTTCATCCTCGAGACTTGAGGATAAGCTTTGGATGTGGATGAGGAATGTGGCAACTTGGCATTGCAAGTTATGCAATTCTTCATGAACCTTTTCCACATTCAAGTTCGATGCTTGGACCTCGAGTTCAGCTTCATCTAGGCGGGAGCATAAACTTGCAATCATATGCTGCAGAATAAATCCATGAAAGCAGGAGATATGTTAGAAGTTAGCACACATTAAAGAAACCCAACTGGGAGTTTAGGGTTCAGTAAGACCTGTTTGTCCTTCAGCAGCTCCATCCCTTTCTGAAGCTCTCGATTTTTCAGCACCACCTCATTCTGCAGTTCTTCCACTTGTGTTTCCAAGCAAAGAATGCTGAGCTGCCTAGAGTTATCCTCAGGGATAGACAAAAATTGGCTCTCCTTCTCCTGAAGCATTACTTCCAAGTGCTCTATCTGGCTTTGTAGTCGAGCGATGGTGGCCTTGTTAACTCCTTTCATATCAAGTTCTGTGTTCATGGAGAATAAGGGCATATTTCCTGTATTGTCCCACAAACGACCATCTTTCAGTTCGACCCTTCTGCATCTGGGAAGCTGCCTGTCACAACTTCTCCTTGCTCCTTTTGAACGATGCTCAACTGCCTGGATTCACATGTAGAAGAACATAGCAAACGTTTGAATCATAACACGCATACAGTACACAAAGAAGTGAAAAGATACAACTCTCTCAAATCACTTCATACCAATCACACTGTCAAACCACTCTACCTAAAACTCTTCATAACTTAGAATATGTATATCAAAGAAAGATCACACTTTCCCTAACCTAGTTTGTAGTGAAACTAAATTTGCCTTTGCTTCACTACATCCACAAAGATTCCTTATGAATGGAATATACATTCTCAATCTAGTTTGTCGTAGCTGCAATATATATGATGTTTGCATCAAAGCTCCTAACCTGGATCATATACTAATACAATTATGGTTCATGAAACAGGATTGAATCATTTCTGCTTCTACCTTCTTATGTGGCAGAGCAGGATCACGAGCTGGGGTGGGTGTGTAGATGAGAGAGGCACGTTGCCGAGTAAAAGCCTTGGTGTTTCGTCGATCCTGGAAAAACAAACAATCAAAAAGTATGCCAATGAAGATAATGTCTTTCTATTGTATTAGCATGATCAATCACACGCACCAACACAGAATACAGGGTAAAAACAGGAAATTTTCACATATTGATTAGATCACAGAAGCTGCCTTCTGTGTATTTATGTATGTATATGTTGTATGTGTGTCTAGTATCTATGCACACAGGGACAATGAAAATGGAAGGCAAGAATGCAGAATGAATGGAAAAGTTATGAAGAGTTTTACCATGAATGTCTCCACCAAAGGGATCATCTCCACCAGGTTCTGATAGAGAACTTTGTCCACAGCTCCATCACTTCCTCCATTGCTCACAAGCTTTGGGTTTGGGCGTGAAGAAGAAGATGGTGATGATGATGATGATGATGATGATGATGGAGATGCATTAAACGAAGTAATAGATGGAGCGAAAGCATCATCACGCCATGTTGATGAAGAACCCCGTCTTCCCTTCAATTCACCAAGCTTCCAGTTTCCTCCATAGCTGCTCTCTGCAGAAAAGAATCCGTCCCTTGTTCTGTGCAGAGTTGAGGCCATGAGGCTTACTCTTCAGAGGAAGTATAGAAATCTAGCTATGAGAGACAAATTTCATAGAATGTGAGAGGCAGAGAGAGAGAGAATTCTGATTATTGGTTTTATGTGGATTCCATAGATAAATGGTTAGATCTTGGAGCGCGGTTGCTGTCTGTTAATGCTGTCCTCACCCAATTCTGTTGCAGACAGGTGGACAACTAAGGTTTCCTCTGAAGCGACTGAAACCTCTGGAGGTGGCGAATTGAAGTATTTCCCAGGAATTGGGAGATGTGTTCTCAATAGATTGGGGTTTCTGCATCAAATGCAAGCCGCGTCCTGCAGAAAGACTTAGGGGATTCCAGAAGAAAATTAGGGTTCCAGAATAGGTTTTAGAAGTTAGGGTTTCGCTAGAATTGAGCAGTTAAAATGGCAGGGCATGGAACGAGAAGCGCGCTGGGGAGGGAAGGGAGCGGAAATTGGGAAGTGGGCGGGGAATGGCGAGGGGAGTTTGTGCAAGAGAGAAGTTTAGGGTTTGGAGGGCAAAGCAATTCAGGGTTTGATTCTGCAGGAATGGACTAAAGCAGGGGCCTGTAGAGAAGATGGGCAAAGAGAGAAACAGAGAGCTTTCCTTCTCGGAACTCGTGATTCCTCTGCTCGCTCTGCGTTTCTCTGTGTTCCTCTGTCTATCTGTCTCTGTGTTCACGTGACCTCCCATTGAAGAGCACAGTGTGAGCTTAACCGCAAAAACTCCCTCATTTTCAACTGTAAATTTCGTTGAACTGTTTTTCCTCAACATTTTTACCTCCAGAAAGAAAGGAAGAAAGGAAACCAGATATGTACACAAGAAGAAGAAGAAGAAGAACCCAATGTCCTAGTATGTACTTAGAAAAACCAACCTTTGTGATTCTAGAGATGGTGATCAACAAACAGTTTTTCCTCCAGCATTTTACCTTCAGAAAGAAAGAAAAAAGAAACTAGATTAGGAACAAAAGAACAGGATATGTACCAAAGAAGAAGAAGAAGAAGAACCCAATGTCCTAGTATGTACTTAGAAAAAACAATCTTTGTGATTGTAGAGATGGTGATCAACAAACAGTTTTTCCTCCAGCATTTTACCTTCAGAAAGAACGAAAAAAGAAACTAGATTAGGAACAAAAGAACAGGATATGTACCAAAGAAGAAGAAGAAGAAGAACCCAATGTCCTAGTATGTACTTAGAAAAAACAATCTTTGTGATTGTAGAGATGGTGATCAACAGTTTTTCTTCCAACATTTTTACCTTCAGAAAGAAAGAAAAAAGAAACTAGATTAGGAACAAAAGAACAGGATATGTACCAAAGAAGAAGAAGAAGAAGAACCCAATGTCCTAGTATGTACTTAGAAAAAACAATCTTTGTGATTGTAGAGATGGTGATCAACAGTTTTTCCTCCAACATTTTTACCTTCAGAAAGAAAGAAAAAAGAAACCAGATTAGGAACAAAAGAAGAGGATATGTACCAAAGAAGAAGAAGAAGAAGAAGAAGAAGAAGAAGAAGAAGAACCCAATGTCCTAGTATGTACTTAGAAAAACCAACCTTTGTGGTTCTAGAGATGGTGATCAACAGTTTTTCCTCCGACATTTTTACCTTCAGAAAGAAAGAAAAAGGAAACCAGATTAGGAACAAAAGAACAGGATATGTACCAAAGAAGAAGAAGAAAAAGAAGAACCCAATGTCCTAGTATGTACTTAGAATCTCTCACATGTACCTTCCCACATGCATAACAAAGAATGATGCAGCTGCAGATCAGATTAACCAATCACATGCTTACAGTGAGGTTGAAGCTACTCCATGTTGCTAGAGTGATGATAAAAACGATGGACAGTGAGCTTCCTCACCCATTACTAGAGATGGACATGGCTGATCTATCACCTGGCTCCACTACATTCCCCAGCAAAGCTCAGCACTGGACTGGACTTGATCAGAAGTTAACTCGATAAACATGGTCAATCCATTGTATTACAAGATCTGAGTCGTTAACAACATAGTTAGAAGCCACGAATCTCCCAGTATAAACCTTGAAATCAAAACAGAAACAACACCAGAAAATGAAATAGAAGAACTAATTAGATTGTTGGAAAAACTTTACTATCCCTCGCCTGTGATGGCTTTACAATACAGTAGAAATCCTTGATCAAGCAAGGGCTGTAAAGCTTGAATTAGCAGCATGAGAATTTGGGTAGTGATAAAAGAGTGTACAGCTCGACCATCTACTTTTTCTGGGATGATAGTAGAAATGGCATTTACAACTTCAAGGGGAGGTAGAGATAACTCTGTATAACTGAAGGGGGGATCAGTAAGTGTAGAAAAAATTCTCTTGTATGAAATAATTCTTAAAGCCTTCTTCTACATAGGTACAGATGGGTATGAGTGAAGGTTGCTCTCACTGAAGAGTTCTCTGAGAACACCGAACTTGTTACATACACGTGTTCAGGCAGTTGAGAATCAACAGCCATACTATTGATACTCTTCTTTTGGTATCATCACGGCAGATTTTGATGGTCCTACTTCTGGCCGCTCACTTCTTCCCAACAACGACCTGCATTTCACCTTCCATCGTTGCAACTCAGCTTCCAACTCGCTCACCTATCAAGGAAACAATCCATTACAAAGAGAATGTAGCCATCAATATAGAAACTATGGATTACTGACAGAACTCACACCTTCGACTTCAAGACTTCCTCTTGGGCATCATAATCTTGACACCTAAATGTCCAACCAAAAAAGATTTCAACATGAGACAACATTCAAGTGCTCTGATGAGAGTTATTCCACATTGTACCTTGCTCTTAGTCGCTCGTTTTCATGTAAGATATCATCCAAGGTCATGAGAGAATTGTCATCTTTTGCTATTAAAATAGAATGCTGCCAAAACCAAGCAGACCTCTTTAGGACTCTGCAGTTTCTAGCAAATAACATACATTAACCTCCTACGATATATATGCACATGTATATCTGTGTGTATGGGTATAACACACGCAAACCTTGTTACACACATCTTTGCAAAACTAACAAAATCACTTAATGACAGACTAACACACAATATGCGTGTGTGTGTATACACACACAATGTATCATTTATATGTATAATGCATATTAGTGGTATCTAGACTGTAAATGAAAATAGGACCTTATCAGTTGAAGTCGTCTTCTGGCGTTTAAGAGATTCTGCTTGATCCATGGAGTCCGCTGATCTTTTCTTTGATTGAATGTTGCCAATAGATCCTGGTACTTTATCACAGCCTATCCCAGTAAATGCTTTTCCTTCAACAATTACCTGTCCATTCCGACTGTCAACTGACTTCTGTTTTGATTGAATATTTTCCAAAGATCCACATATCTTATCTCTTCCAATTCCTGTACACGTCTTTAATTCCACATTTAACTGTCCATTTTTACCGCCAGCTTCATTCGTCCCTGGTTGGGGTGGTGTAGAAGGAGCTGATGTTTCACCTTGTTTTCCCACACCTTCATTCTGTGTATGTGCATCCCCATTTGCCTCCAATCTACTTAATCCTGCTCAATAGAGAGTGTTAATAAGTCAATATTTGCATCAAACATATCATTAATTTCTCATTATCACAAGTCAGATATTCACCTGGAACTTCACTACCCATGCTTTGCAAGGGTGGTGCTCTCTGCTTGCTGGACTGCTTAGTTGCTTGGTAGCCTATTAAATGACAATGAAGGTTCCTACAGAATTGCAAGTCATTGTATCCTAAGAGATTTCCAGACTTCAGAAGCAATAGTAACTTCTACAGTAAAGCAACAAAAGCATTGACAATTACGGCCTTCAATAATCAGGAATTCTCTCAACTTGTAAGCCTTCAAATAAATGTTGCAAGCATCATTTTGGCTCCATTTAACAAGCAGTTTACAATATGCCTGACCTCCTCAGGAGGTGAGAGTACATGAGTTTCCTCTTGAATATAAATTTGTCTTTAGCACTAACATGCAACTAACAACTTCATGAAACCATGCGTCAGATGCAGAGAACAGTGTGTCTAATCAGGGAAATATACATCAGCTCCAGTTGTCCATTTTGCACATATTGAAATCATACTCATACATTGAAGCAAATTTATAATTTATCATTATGGACAAATATGTTACACACCAATATTCTATTGACATTTGTTTTAGCCTCGTTTCTAGACGCTGTAGAATCGGAGTCCTTTCGAAGTCCTGTTTATCATGTGCTGGTTCCATGAAGTTTGCCTCCAAGACACCTATTTTAATTTGTTGGTCAACATCAGATACTCCATAAGACTGCACTTGTCAATAATTAGCAATTAATAATTACCTACAACACCCCTCCCTCTGCTGCTGTTCTCTTGAAACACTTTCCAAAAAGGCTATAACCATGAAAAATAAGCCAATGTTATAAACAATGCTAATGAATACAGAGGAAATGCACAAGAGTACGCAGCTAAATACCATGATGAGCCTGTTTTTGTGATAAACATTGAAGCCATGAACATTGATCATTGGAGCCTCCTTTGCAAAACCAATAGTAGTGATCACAGACACCTACAGAAAACCGGTCAGAAAAAATACAGTTGTGTGCAACGTCCTTAAGAAATGTACAAATAGAAAATTGTCGGTAATGAAGATTTGAAATATAATCAACATATTATATCTTGCACAATTGCTGAATCTTCAAGGCATTGATGTTTCATAATTGGCAACTTCCTCGGACATCTTTACCTCTCTGTAAGCGTATTCCTTTGTAGGTCCAATTTGAGGCTTATACAAGATGCGTTCTGCAAACTTGAGATCATCTGCAATGCTAAGATGTTCAACTGCCTTCCCACGTAATCTGATTTCAAAATTTTCGGGCATTTTCAAATACAAAATAGAAGCATATGCCTGCAGACATGATAAACAATAGAAGACAATCAAATACCAGTATGAAACTCAAATATAACCCACAGTTGCATATTACTAACCCGCAAAGAATAGCGTAGTCTATTTGCAACATGTTTATTTGTTAACTGCCTCTGTAAGGTGTCATTCTTATCAAGTCTCGATGTTCCCCGTACTTGAATATCCTAATAATTTAGAGCTTCCATTAGGAAAGGGGGCATCAGGAAATGATAATTCAACTACAAGAAGAATGCCAGCAGCTTTAAGTATGTTCTGTTTGAGATTAATGTCACTTAAATTACCTGTTTATCAGTATCAAAGTCAAGTTCTAGGTCACCATCATCATTCATCCACAAATTGTAGACATTGATCTTTGTTCCATGTTGTCCAATGTCATCAAACTGCACAACATTTACATGAAATCAACTCACGAATGTGAATATAGCCTTTTATGCGATTGTGTCTAAAATCCATCAAAATTTCTGATACAAATACTCAGCTTAAGTTCATGCATCTGGATAAACCCCTAACTAAAAGGCAAAAACTGTGGAAAAGTTTTTTGGAAGAAATTTCTTCAAACCTCGTGCATAAAATAGCACAGAAAATGCCTGAGTAAGAACCTGTTTCATGAGATCAGCTTCAGTAGGATAAGGAGACCATTGCAAGATTGTTGACAAGTTGTTCAACCAATCCTCCGCATTAGATCGGACAAGCATCTTAGGCTTTCCCTGAACTAATTCAAAATCAACCTTCACAATTCAAAAATGCAAAGTCAGAGTTTTCCCACCAAGTTACAGATGGATTCATAACATACTGAAACTACTGGTGAGAGAATTATCACCATGGGAACTACAATGTCTTCATGGCCAGTGGCTCGAAGAAATGTGTAAGAAAGCAAACCTATGCTTTGTGTTGTACAACTGGAGTTCCAAAACAAGAAGAAATATCAATATACAGGTTAAACAACACAGGTGCAAGCGAAGAGAAGCTGATAAAAAAAATTTACCTCTCTCTGACAGATCGGCTGAAAACAATGACATCTGCACCTAACCTCATTGTACTTGTTTTAAAACCATTGCCATCTGCAAAGTAATAAAAATTTGACATAAGTTTATTCAAACCCTTTAAGAAATTATGTCCTTGTTTGTTACTAAGAGATAAACAAGGAACAAGTTTTACATAAAAGTTTAAACGTAGCTAGCTTTTTTAGCAGAAGTTCATAGAATTATCAAGGCACTCACACTGCCCTATAGTCGTATTGGACGTTTTCCGAGAATACCCTAAACTCATGCAATGCCTCATACAATCCGGGTCCATTCCACCTCCATCATCTGAAAGACAATGCACATGCACTAAGTTAGCCTCAACGAAGAGTTATGAAAATCTCATAAGAATTTACAGCCACAAACAAAACCATACCCTGTACTAACAGCATAGGGGTGTTATCTAGTTTATTCAGAACCTTGTCAACACTAACAAATGTTGCTCCACTTGAAACCTACAAAAATATAAGAGTCGAACTAAACTGTCAAGATACATGTCCAGTCAAAACATTTTCCAGTCTCAAAGTAATCGCTGTCCACACCTCATCTATAGCATTATCCAGCAACTCAGCTATAGCTGTTAACAGTAAGACAAAAGTTAAAGCCTCTTCTTATTTTTCCGAATTAAAGATTGATCACTAATTAAATATTACATGAGCTTTTCAAAGTGCTTTACAGAGATATTATTCTTAGTCCGAAGATTAACACTCCCACTTCAAAGTTGATTCATAAGACAAATGTTATGCTGCACACTTCAATGATTCAAGGTATTGTACCTCCAAGGGCCCATTTGTGTGACGTGGCATTTGAATGCAAAAACTTTGGATGAACTCTTACATGATCCATTCCATCTGTTAAGTAGTCAATAATAACATATTACATCAAAAAGAATTACAATGAAAATGTCACTTTAAATCATATAGTCCCGGAATAAATCGTATAGACATTATAAGCATCAGTTTGTTTGTGATGCTACTGAATAGACAATGTGTAATTTAAATTCAAAATCAAAGAGAAATACTATTACAATCTATTAAAAAAATATCTCTCTTCACAGACTAAAAACTCTCATATTTATAGCAAGTATTGATCGTGTATGATAGCCAGACCAGAACCCGATGATCTTAAAAGAGCTAGTATATAACCTTGTGGAATACAATAGCTGTGGAACCATAACAAGCATGCATGAAAGCATGACTTGATATCCAAGGACAAGAAGAGCATTCAGAGCCAGCTGGCTGGCCGCACAGGAATATTTTTTAAACGAAAAATTCCAATATCAATTTGTAGTTGCAACAAATCAGCTGATGGCAATCATGCCATTGAAGATTCAGAATGACAAAGAGAATAATAAGGACATTCATTTCATATTTTTCAAATTGTGTCTCCATTTGTTGATGTGACAAATGAATGAAGGAACGAGGCAATACGGAACCGTCTCTTGTAAGTAGCTTTCCCTCATACTTAGATCTTATGAAGTATTAGGGGAATGAATGTATGAAGAAATCAGATGTGTCCTGGGACAATGAACTCCAAGACAACCTTGTGCAAAGCATGTAAATCAGAAATATCACTTAGAAATAATATTCAAGCAAAGAACAAAAGAGTGAGGTAATACTTGGAAGCATGGAAACTGTTGATGATGTCACTTCATAGTCACCCGCTTTCCAGAACTTACGAGTTATTTGTTTCCCTTGACAAGTACTTCTATCTGGTAGTGAGGAAAGAAATTTGGCAGCATTTTCTGCGGTATGAGAGGCATTTTCATCCTGTGGTTTTGCCACTACAGTAACATTTGACGCAGATGTAGATGTAGATGTAGATTCTTTTTTCTGATCCCTTGCAGATAGATGAGCACTTACATCTTCAGGTTCTTCACAGCAGCTATCCTCACCGTCACTGATTAGATCTATGATCTCTTCCTTCATTGCTGAGAACCTATTTTACAGGTAATGAGCCAAAAGATGTCTTTTTTCTGGATTAGGAAATGAACAATCTGTCTGGATTGAGTATTGTGAAGACATTATTAAACGGGACAAAAATATTTCTGATGTTTGCAGACCATCCAGAGAGAAGTTTGATAAAAAAAATAGGAATTTGGGTGAATCATAACGGAAAGAAAATCGGGAAGAAGGTATGCAATACCAGAAAGAAAGCTTTGGCATAAACTATACAGTATAGAATATCAAAGCATTGGAAAATAGAAAACAAATGCAGGTAGAAAGGAAACAGAATGAACGACTGCTCAATAAATAGAAGGTTGTAAGCAACCTGTTCATCTGTTCAGAGTAAACCCTATGAAAAGACAGCAAATTTGCAGCCAGAAAATGTTTGAAACAAGCCATAGAATTCACGACAAAGAGAAAGATGGCGCTTTACTTGGAATCACATCGCCACTGTTTAAAAAAGGTTGAAAACGGCAAAGATTAGCTATAGACGAATCTTCGAGCAGACTAGAAATCTTAAGGAACTAGGGTTTTAGAAAAGGAGTAGCGGAGAACACAGAAACAAATGTATACACAGAAGCAAAGAGATCTGAGCATACATACCTGCGAAGAAACAAATGTATTCCTCCTAGACCTTTTCGATTTACTTGGAAAGAAGAAATCGCGCCAGATCTTTCCTGTTCCTTTCAGTGCAGTTTTCCTTCGTGAAGTAGGACGATGATTGATGATCGAGAAGGCGGGCACGAAGAAGAGGCGATGACGCTGAAGAAAAAAGTCTGCAGATTCTGAGGCATTTTTTCCCTTTATCCTGGCCAGATGAAGTACAAGGCGATGGCGGAGATGACAGTGGGGAACGCTAGTGCACAGAAAAGCTGAGCTGCCGCGATTGTGTACTGGTGCTCCGAATCTGGAAGCAAAGAAGATGATCGGAGCGGATATGTTATGCAGAAGCAGAAGCGCTCCCGGACTTGTGCCTCTCGGATCAAAACGAGCGGATTCAAAGAAGGAGATGGAGACGGAAGCGGTGACGAGGACGAAGCAGAAGGAAGAAGAACTCTGAACGACAGACGAGCTTCCCGGGTATGGTTCTGATCAGAACAGGACGAGGATGAAGGAGAGGAACGCGAAATCGGGAGCTCCTGTCTGTGCAGAGATCACAGTCGGATTCATCAGCAGTTTCTTGTCTGTGTCGATCCGTCTGTCTGTCTGTCTTGACTCCGAGCTATGGCTTCTTCTTCGTCTTCGTCCTCGACCTTGATTAATTAGCCTTTAATCAATCTCAATTAGGCCTTTTTTGATCAAACTCAATTGGTCTTAATCAATCTCGATTAGCCTTAATCAATCTCGATTAGTCTTTGATCAATCTCGATTAGTCTTTGATCGATCTCCGTTGGTCTTTGATCAATCCAAATCGCTTAATTAGGCCTTTTGATCAAACTCGGTTGGTCTTAATCAATCTCGATTAGTCTTTGATCAATCTCCGTTGGTCTTTGATCAAATCTCGATCAGTCTTTGATCAATCTCGATTGGTCTTTGATCGATCCAAATCGCTTAGTTTCGATTGATCGATCCCGATTGGTGATCGCCCACACTCGTCGATGTTTAAGATGTATGTTGTTCAGAGCTCGGATGAAGACAGAGGCTCACTTCTGGCTTTCGCTTCCGATGATCGATTGTTTAGTTCGGGCATTCTGAAATCGCCCAGAAACAGAACCGATCGCAGTTTAGTTATGCGGAATCCGTTTGTTAATCTCGGCGACGGCTCCTTCTGGGCAACTTTATATCATCGATTATGCGAAGCCTGTTGTTCTCCTTCTAGGAAAAGAAGAGAGGATAGTTTCTGTGATCTGGAATGTCAAGATGAGCAAAGAACTGAGACTTGCACAACTGTTTGTTCCCCATTGACGGTGATTGTCAAGTGCCTCGTAGTTGATCGTACTTTAAACTCCTCTCAAATTTTAGGATTTTCATGCTTTTTCTCAGAAGGATTAAAAAATGCAATAAAAGAAAAGAAAGAAAGAAAGAAAAATTCTTATATAATAAGAAAAAATAAGGCAACAAAGCAAAGTAACAAAAGAAGAAAAAAAATTAAACAACTAGAGAAAATTTCTTTTTATCCTTTTTTCATATAAAACGAACATAGCTACTTAATTAGATTATAATTCATCACTCAAGTATTCGTTTTTTGTAACTTTTCGGTTGTTATTTAAGTTTTAATGATACCTTTCTAATGTATGTTTGCGTGATTGTAGGTGACTCTTCTGTGATAAGCAATGACCGTATTATTCTCATAACTATCTAAACCTTGATCATAAAGCGATTAGGTAACAATTCTAACTATTTATTTATAAGCTTTAGATAGTAACCTACACTATAAAGTGATTGACTATGATTGTATTTTTATTAAGTATGATGTAACAATGCATTCATTAGCTAAATCTCACCATGAAGATGAAAACAATTATGAGGTCGATGACGATAATCCATATAATTTGTATTAAGAAGGAACTAGAACTGCGGGCCTCTAACAACCATTCATAAATATTGCTCGTCTATGGTGAATTTGATTTTGCTTTATAATGTCTTCTTAAATCTGTAATAACACATTAAAAGTCTAGACATCTAAAAATATGGGTAATATAATTGATATAAAATAGAATAGAACAAAGGTCCGAGGTGAGTCATCTCTTAGGAATAACTTTTTGATCCTAGTGGGCGATGTTGATGGTGAATTGAGTCGTTGCAAAGATGCCAGTTGTTTTGCTGAAAACAGGAGTCCGTTTGCATTAACCTTCTTCCAAGACTTTTACTTCTTAAGCAAGCCTCTTTAAGGAACCCAATAAATTGTTGTAGTTTGACAGGTTCTAAGGAGGGGCTATTCAGCTGGGTTGACACGATTCATCTCGGCAAAGTGGTGATACAATTGCAAACTCGAGCGTCTTTCCAGATGGAAACAAATGCTAAGTTGGTCCAAACATGAAACAGACGAGATTTGAACCTTGCAAGAACTATAACTTATAAATGACATGATGATGGAACCCTTAAACATGCATTTTGTTTCAATCGACTGGCTAAGAGAAAACAGTTTGCTAAACAAACAAGAAATGTTTCACAAACAAATTCTTTTAGTCGATGACAAGATACGTTTTACGGGAAAAAAAAGTAATCAATTGAATTAATGAATCAATAAGCCAATAAAACAGACAAGCGAAGAAATAAATATGAACAAAATCGAATTTGGCAAAAGTTTGACACAAGTTTGATGTGAGAACCAGCAAAATAAACAGATTCAAGGTGCAAACCCGTGATCAAATTAATAAAGATTAGATGTGTTTTTTAACTATAAACAAGACGATTAATATAAACAAGCTAGTAAAACAAATAATCAAATATGTAAATAAACAAGCTAGAAAAAAAACAAGCAAGCAAGCAAGTAAGTATAAACAAGGAAATAATGCAATAAACTGAATAAATAATTAAAGATAAGCAAACAAAAGCAGTAAAACAAGCAAACAAAAGATAAAAAATGCAGTAAAATAAGTGAGTAAATGATAAATAATGCAGTAAAATAGCTAAATAAATGATAAATAATGTAGTTAAATAAACAAATAAATGATAAATTATGTAATAAAATAAGCAAATACATGATAAGTAATGCAATAAAATAAGCGAATAAGTGATAAATAATGCACTAAAATAAGTAAATAAACGATTAATAATGTAGTAAAATAAATAAATAAATGATAAATTATGCAATAAAATAAGCAAATACACGATAAGTCATGCAGTAAAATAAGCAAATAAATGATAAATTATGCAATAAAAAAAGCAAATACATGATAAGTAGTGATAAATTATGCAATAAAAAAGGAAAATACATGATAAGCAGTGCAGTAAAACAAGTAAATAAATGATAAACAATGCAGTTAAACAAACACATGAATGATAATAATGTAGTAAAATTAGTAAAATAAACGATAAATAATACGTTAAAACAAGCAAATATATGGTAAAAAATGCAGTAAATAAATGATAATAATGTAGTAAAATTAGTAAAATAAACGACAAATAATACATTAAAACAAGCAAATATATGGTAAAAAATGCAGTAAATAAATGATAATAATGTAGTAAAATTAGTAAAATAAACGATAAATAATACATTAAAACAAGCAAATATATGGTAAAAAATGCAGTAAATAAAGAAGAAAAAAAACAAGAGAGTGCAACAAAACAAAACAAGCAAAGGAGTAACAAAGAAGCAAATAAATGAAGGAAGAAATAATGCAGAAAAAAGAAGGAAAAGAAGCAAATAGAAATAACGCACAGAGAAATGGGAGGCATTCGTCGTCTCCGTTGGCCACACACAGAAACACAGCGACGAGAAGACGCAGAGCGAGCGAAGAGCAGAGCGGAGAAGCGAGCGAGCGAGCGAGCGAGCGAAGCAGAGGGAAGAACAGAGCGGAGAACAGAGCGAGCGAAGCAGAGGGAAGAGCAGAGCGCAGGCGTTGCCAGAACAGAAAACAGAGAGAAAGATAGATAGGTAGAGAGCGAGAAGGAGGAGGGCAGACGAGACTATTATGTCGGCAGCTGCGTTGCTTGGAAAGGCGCGATTGGCAGCAGGAGGGTCTTCTTCTTCTTCTTCTTCTTCGGCTGCGCGCAAGCAGGCCATCTCCCTCACCGAGGCGGCCGCCAACAGGATCCGAGAGCTCCTTGCCCGCCGCCACAAACCCTACCTCAAGCTCGGCGTCAAATCTCGTGGATGCAGCGGCCTCTCCTACACCATGACTTATGCAGGTCCCTTTTTTTTTTCTTTCCTCTGCCTCAAAACCTTTTGCCTTCTCTCTTTCTCATCCATCCGTTTATCAGTCCATTTCTGTGCGTAGTTTCGTTCTCTCTTTTGTGAATTTTTGAGAAATTTGCACCGTTTAACGATGATGGTGGTGGTGATGATGATGATGATGATGATGATGATGATGATGATGTCGAGGAAGAATTATGGTTATGATAATGATGAATTATGATGATGAATTGTGTGTACAAGAGGTGAAATATTGTTTGAGGGGGAAGAAAGCTGGCCACATGGTCTTGGTCATCAAGATGGCAGTACATTGCCAGATGAGGAAAAAAAACCCTGCATGGTAGAATACTCTTGACATTAGCATTATCACACGCCTGCAAATATTTTTCCACGGGCTTGATTCATAGAGCACCACCTAGCCTTCGAAAAATCTGGCCTTTATGAAATTTCATAAACGGAACTTTAATTAGCCTTTTCCAATATATGTCACTTTCTATTGTTTCTTCTCCTGCTTCTTGCCCAAGGAAAAATGAAAGTATTTGATTTGAAATTAACCTCGGGGCTTTTCCAGGAGTTTCTATGCACAATAGTCACTACAATTTAGATTGTTGATATACATCCATGTAGGCCCTCAGAGTGCCAGTATAGCTGGTGGAAGCAAATGCATGATATGACATCTCAATATCAATCACCAGATGAAATGGAAAAACAAACAAAAATTTTGGGAAAGGGAGAAGCCGAGGCAAATCTTAGTGGATAAAGGGTGATAGAAATAACGTTGAGGTGACAGTTCGAATTCTTATACGGTTTTTATTAAGTTTTCAACATTGAAGGGGATAATTATATGATTGTGTTAATGGCCATGTATAAAAGCCACAATTCCTACAACAAAACCAGAACCCTGGATGTCTGTTTGTATGTTGGTGTTTTGCATGGACCAAGACTGAAGTCTAGATAAGACCATATGTTGCAGTAGTGTTGTTACACTGGAATGGCTTGATAGACTCAATTTACTAACCTCAATGGGAGGTTATGTACGAGGAAAAGGTATCTGCATGTTGGTCACGTAGGGTGATGTATGCTACATGCCGTGATGACAGTTTATAAGAAGCACTGTATCTTGTGGAGGGATTTGCATTCCTGTGCACAATTGTGCTTACAATTATAATCTAGATTTCAAACACCAGTATCAGTGAACATTTCCAGTGGGTTCTGGAGAGATACTGCTCAATTATTTTCTTGGGTCAATCACTGTATCTTGCAGAGGGATTTGCTTTATGTGCACAGTTGTGCTCACAATTATAGTCAAAATTCCAAACATCAGCATTGGTGAACATTTCCAGTGGATTCTGGAGAGATACTGCATTTACCTAATTCTTTTCTTGGGAAGGGCAGATTCTACATTGTCAATTTGCTAAACCAAGAATTATTGACCAAGATTATCGGTACATCATCTCACTTGGTTCAGGAACCCACTGATCCTGATCTTTTGTTGACATTTACAGAGGAAGTTTCTTGATGTCTGTACCTGTCCCATAATGGGGGAGAGGGTGAGAACAATGATGTTGTATTCCTGGAAAAGAAGCACTAATGTCTGTTTCTTTTATAGAGCATACTGTGCTTTATAATTTTGGAGGTATGAATTGAGCTATAAGAAACAGTTCTCATCTGTACCGTCAAGGGTTAAAAAATTGAAACTGCAAGGAAAGAGAGTGAAACAAGCAATGTTGAGATGTCCAAAAAAGGCTGAATGATTTTCAAACTATTTGAGCAGATTTCTGTACAACAGTTTGTCTCCTTGTAAGACAAACTCATTGATGTGTAATTAGTCCTTCCGATTGCCTCCATCTATGTTCCGAATCTCATTAGTTATCTCAATAGTTTTTGTCCTTGCCTGTTGAAGCCTTGGGCTTCTCTCTGTATATTTGCTTAAAGATTACAAATGGTGAAAGACACCACCATGCTCGACCTTTTTATCCATAAATCTAGTCTGATCTCTACTTGAGGCCTAGCTGACTCATATCAGGTATTCGGGATTGATTAAATACCCAAGGGCATGGTTTTATTTGCAGTACTATTTCAATCACGCTGTCATGAGCGTGGCCTTGTTTTAGACACAAGTTGCTTAATTGTGGTGAGAAACGTTGGGCCAAAAATTCCCTTTTTCAAAATTGAAAGGATGTTGTTTTTGTAGTGATTCAGAGTTACTGTGGTTTCGTTACTAGCTTCTTTACATTGTCGGATATTTATACTGTCTACTTTGTTTTACAAATATTGGATATTACTAAAAATAACACTTTTACCAGGTTTTTCGTATTCCAATGGGTTTATGAAAAGAGTCTTTTCTTCGTTTGATGTGATTTGCAGATGAAAAAGGGAAGTTTGATGAATTAGTTGATGACAAAGGTGTGAAGATTCTTGTCGATCCGAAGGCATTGATGCATGTCATTGGGACAAAGATGGACTTTGTCGAAGATCGGCTCAAGTAAGGGAAAACATTGTGATGTAAAATATGCAAGCAAGCAAGCAAGTTTACCAGCCTTTTTAAATATGGTTTTACTTTTGTTTATGTGTGCAGATCGGAATTTATATTTATCAATCCGAATTCAAAAGGCCAATGTGGATGTGGTGAATCGTTCATGACCTGATATTTACATAAAAAAAGCAACGAAAATTGATTTTACAGAGTATGGTTTCGGGATGGAAGATCTCACCATCCAAGGCATGTTACCATGCACCATTCCATTTAATAAAACATCTTCAGTGTGAAATACGGTTCAGAAAAAGCCGAGTACAGGAACATGTATTTGTAAATGTGATGAAGAGATTCGGTGGATGAAGAAGCTTTGTATTTATATTATTAAAGCAGACACATCTGGGAGCTGAAGTTTTGTACATTATCTTCGCCGTTGTGGTCTTGTTTGTCTTTTTCATAGCAAATGTCATATTTTGTGGACCTTTGGTGAAGGATATGGTGAAAACATGAGAAAATACACTACTTTTCATGCTTCAAAGTGCAATGTATATGCGGTTTTCAAAATTGAGCACTTGTGAGTTGCATTCCATGGTCCTGGTTTTACCTATTACAGGACATTGGGCACTCTGAATTTGAACATGTTTGCTGCATTATTCACCTACATAGAAGAACTGTAATCTTATCTCATGATGAGGAGGAGTTCCCTTGGAACAAAAGGAGGATGGAAGCAAGCAATTGTTGCTCTTGAAATCACGTTGCTCTCCGAGGGAGTTTGATATTGCAGTAATCAAGATGGAGCAAATCAAGGGAAAGCCATAGAAGTCTGTAATGAAGATGGAGCAAATCAAGGAAAAGCCATAGAAGTCTGTCCAGATGATGTCTCGCAATGCTTTCAATGTTTTAGAACATGGCGGAAATGCCCACCTTCATAGGGGAAACTACACCAGTATTTGTTGACGGCGAAAGAGAACAACCACAACAAAGCTTTGCATAAACGCAGGACTCTCGATCCTACATCAAGATGTAAAAATGAAGAAAACAACAGACACATGGAGCAGAATCATTACGTGCGCACGAGTGAGTGACATGACAAAAGCCTTCACCTAGTCACACGGAGCAAGTCGTGAATCGGTAGCTTGGAAACAGAAATCAAGTCTGTGTGGGCAGAGAGAGGACCTGCTCTGGTCAGAAGGGCAAAGGGCAAATGGGTCCATGGAAGGCATCTCGATTTGTGTCCATTACGTCAGTCCTGAACGCAGAACATCAGACCCACCTGATCCTTCTTTACCACTCGTCGATCCTTGTTCTTCTTCTTATGTAGTTGTTGATCCTTCTTTACCACTTGTCGATCCTTGTTCTTCTTCTTCTGTAGTTGTTGATCCTTGTTTACCAGTTGTCGATCCTTGTTCTTCTTCTTCTGTAGTTGTTGATCCTTCTTTACCAGTTGGTTGATCCTTCTTCTTCTTCTATAGTTGGTTGATCTTTCTTTACCAGTTGTCGATCCTTCTTCTTCTTGTGTAGTTGTTGATCCGTCTTTACAAGTTGTCGATCCCTTCTTTACCAGTTGGTTGATCCTTCTTCTTCTTCTATAGTTGGTTGATCTTTCTTTACCAGTTCTCGATCCTTCTTCTTCTTATGTAGTTGTTGATCCTTCTTTACCTGTTGTCGATCCTTCTTCTTCTTCTTCTGTAGTTGTTGATCCTTCTTTACCAGTTGTCGATCCTTCTTCTTCTTATGTAATTGTTAATCCTTCTTTACTAGTTGTCGATCCCTTCTTCTTCTTATGTAGTTGTTGATCCTTCTTTACTAGCTGTCGATCCTTCTTTACCAGTTTTCGATCCTTCTTCTTCTTCTTCTTCTTATGTACTTGGTTGATCCTTCTTTACAAGTTGTCGATCCTTCTTCTTCTTCTTTTGTAGTTGTTGATCCTTCTTTACCAGTTGTCGATCCTTCTTCTTCTTCTTCTGTAGTTGCTGATCCTTCTTTACCAGTTGTCGATCCTTCTTCTTCTTATGTAATTGTTGATCCTTCTTTACCAGTTGTCGATCCTTCTTCTTCTTCTTATGTAGTTGTTGATCCTTCTTTACCAGCTGTCGATCCTTGTTCTTCTTCTTTTGTAGTTGTTGATCCTTCTTTACCAGTTGTCGATCCTTCTTCTTCTTCTTCTGTAGTTGTCGATCCTTCTTCTTCTTCTTCTGTAGTTGTTGATCCTTCTTCTGATCCTTCTTCTTCTTCTTCTTCTTCTTCTGTTGTTGTTGATCCTTCTTCTTCTTCTTCTTCTTTGGGCCATTTTATGTCCGGGACAGTGTGAACACACGCGAAAGGTTTTCATTTTAGAGAAGCGCAGTTGAGGGAGGAGAAAGGTTTTAGGGTTTTTCTAGGGTTTTTCGGCTATGGCGATGGCGGCTTCCCTGTGCAGGAAATCCCGACTGCTGCCACGACGACTCTCCGCCATCGCCGCTCCCCTGCGCTCCGCCGCCCCTCTTCCTTCTGCTTCCGATCGATGGGTCGCTTCCCGTGCTCCTTCCCGCTGCCTCCGCTCCTCCGCCTCTTCCGCTTCCTCCTTCACCAAGAACGGCCCCGTCGTCGTCTTCGCCGGCCCTAGAATGCTCTGCACGGTGGCCCTCGATCCGGATTTCTACAAGATCCCGCACGTCATGGGGATCCCCAAAGGGAGCAAGCTCAAGCTCTTCAACCTGCCCCCCGCGGAAGACCGGGAGAAGCTCAAGAGCGACCTCATCGAGTGGTTCGTGACGTGCGAGGAGCAGGAGGAGCCGGTGAAGGTCGTGAATTTCGAGTACACGGACGATCCGGAGTGGAACTCCAAGGGCGTCGGGGCCTTCGTGGAGTTCGGGAGCAAGATGCAGGCGGTGACGGTGTACGCCCGCAGGGATGCGGCCAAGTTCCAAGGGCGCTACGTGCGGATGGATTTCGTGGAGCGGGATCCTTTCCCTCCCGAGTGGCTCGCCAAGAACGCCAAATGGTTCAGAGACGACGCCTCCAGATCCAACGCCAAGATGTTCGTCGGGAACCTCTCGTGGTCCGTGGACGACGCCAAGCTGCAGAACCTCTTCGCCGCCCACGGCACCGTGTACGATGCCAAGGTCATGACGGATCGCGAGACTGGGAGGTCCCGCGGCTTCGGATTCGTCACCATGTCGACCGAAGAGGAGATGAAGAAGGCTGTGGAAGCCCTCAATGGCTCCCTCCTCGATGGCCGCCCCCTCCGAGTCAACGAAGCGTCTCAAAAGCCTGCACCGGCTTCGCAATGATCTATGTATGGATTTGTGCCTCCTCCGCCGATGGATCTGTGTTGTTGTGTTAGGGGCTATAGGGAGGGGTATCGAGTGCTGTCGATCCATCCGAAGCTACAACACATCGATCCATCCGAAGCTACATTGCGATAGAATCTGATTTCGGTGATTCGGAACTAGCATTTCCATTGTTGATTTGCCACTCCACAAAGTAGTCATGGCCTTGAAAGGTATGCGATCGAATGTCCAGTGCTGCTTCAAATATCTAGTTTTGCCTCTTGTTTGGTATGATTTGGCCCTGGACTTCTGACTGAAGGTGCTTCCCAAATATATACATAAGATTTGTGGGTTTAGGTACACTTTGGTGCATGTAATGTTGTTGCTGCTTCATACATATGCAATTTTGCTTTTGGTTTTCCTCATTGAGGTTTATATACAGATTGACCCAGTTCATGCCATCACTGTTACTCGCTCCTGGTGTTTACATCTGATCAAAGTTTCTGTCAGTATATCTATAAGCATTCGATTGCAAACCAAGTTTCTGTCAGTATTGTTATCAATGTTATCAATGTTGGTCTCCTGTATTTAGTCTGTCAGTTCTTTCCCAACTTCCAGTCGTACTAGGGCTGCATTTTTTGTTTATATTTTGGTGAAGGGATTAGCCATGCTTGTCGCGTTGCCTGTGCTTAAATCTCCTGATACAGGAGTGGGTTTTTAATCTTCATTTTCAGCATGTAACCCAACATTTCTTTGTGAAGGGTAACAAAACAATGCAGGTATGCAAAACTGAAGCTGAATGTAAACAAGGAAGCTGATTTTGCTGTTGGTCCTCTTCTTATGCAGAAAACGGATCAGTGATGCAGCCTTGCATTCTGACATGCAATTTTCCTTAGCCATGATACAGCATTCCTGTTCTTCATCCCAATTCATGCATCTACGATATCGATAATCGCGCCCTTTGATACTTCATTTCCTATTCTGATAGAAGCTGGCTAGCTAGCCCATCACCATGGAAAAACAATTCATTGCCTAATTGACCAATATCAGTGCTACACGGTTAGCAATTTATGGTAGGATTAGAGGAAATAAGGATGTTTATGATACGGTCTACCTCACTGTACCTTCTCCAGCGAAAAGCTTTCAGAAAAGCAAATGACCAAATAGAACGAATTGCAGTTTCTACGATGATCAGCTTGTCGGTGGAAGACCATTCCTTCACGACATTGTGCATGGAGACAAAACACTTTGCCAAAACAGAGTTTTGGTTTTCAGTTGGTTTCTCCTCCTACTTGTATAGCTTCTTTTCTGGCAGATACAAAGAGGTGATTGATGTAACACGGAGAATGATGCTCCAAGTACATAGATGACACAATGTGTCTGCATACTGACAATGTGTATGAACCATATAGCTCACGACTCAGGCCTACCACAATTTCGGTCGGAAACACATCATAAATGATAAAAAGCTAGAATACTTACTTTGGTATTGACACTTCCATTAAGGGATTCCAGCTCCCAATCGGAGTTGTCGAAAGATACAATACTTTGGTATCAATAAAATTTCATCACCAAAGATCTACCATCCTAATGTACAATGTCATTCAACCTGTCGATGGGGTTGTTACAATGTTACTATAGTACAGGAAAAACATAAAGAGTCCATGGAGTGAACATACATAAGATAGAATGCTTTGGTATCAATAAAATTTCATCAAGTCCGTGTATCCAAAAAACATAACCCAAAGATCTACATCCTGATGTACAATTTCATTCAACCTGTCCATGGGGTTGTTACAATGTACTATAGTACAGGAAAAATTTCATCAAGCCTGTGTATCCAAAAAACATAACCCAAAGATCTACATCCTGATGTGCAATTTCATTCAACCTGTCCATGGGGTTGTTACAATGTACTATAGTACAGGAAAAATTTTATCAGCCTGTGTATCCAAAAAACATAACCCAAAGATCTACATCCTGATGTACAATTTCATTCAACCTGTCCATGGGGTTGTTACA
>JBBBWG010005847.1:2406-14436 GCA_037176905.1 Azolla pinnata
GAAGAAGAAGAAGAAGAAGACGAAGACGAAGAAGAAGAAGGAAGAAGAAGAAAGAAGAAGAAAGAAAGCAGCAGAAGGACTCCGTGTTGCTTTCGATCGTCATATCGCCGCAGTGCTCAAACTCGAATGGGAGCTCAATTCCGTCGCAAACGCAACGAAATCCAGGTATGCCCCTCCCTTTCTTCCCCAGTTGCTACCCTCCCCCCCCCGCCCCCCCCGATCTTTCCTTATGTTCATTCCGCCTGCGGTGTTGGTCTGGAAGGAGTCGAAGCAGGATGGAGTGGAATGAAGCACGATGATTGGTCAAGAACGAACCAGAACAGCTAAATGAAACAATATGATGTCCAGAAGAATCAAGAAGCAGGAAGCAGCATGAGAATGTTTTAGAAGTAGCAAGAAGAAACGTGAAATTCGGTCTTGCCGCAGCTAGATCACCATGGAAGTGGTCTCGAAATATCCAGAAGAAACATGGACATGGAAATGGGTTAGTAATAGCAAGAGGAGACATGGAAATGGTCTAGAATTTAGCTAGGAGGAAACATGGAAATGGTCTAGAATTAACAAAAAGAAACACGGACATGGTGTAGAACTAGCTAGAAGAAACATCCAAATGGTCAAGTAGCAGCAAGGAGAAACATAGAAATGATAAAAAAGTAGCCCAGAAGAAAGAAAGATAACGGTAAAGAGCAGGCCAAAAGTAACTAGAAGATGCTTCAAAAGAGGCCGGGCGATTCCAATGTTGGGGCATTCAATGGTGATCGTGATGATGCATTTTTATGTTGTATTTATAAAACGTGTAAGATGCATATTATGATGTGATGTAATGGAGTATTGATGAAGTAATGTAGAGTTGATGTCATGTAATGGAGTGTTTATGATCTAATGTAAAGTTGATGTCACATAATGTTAATGCCGATAATGTGATGTGATGTTTGATGATAATGATGTCGACGAAGGCATGATTCCGTGTTTTGGTGATTATGGCCATGGCAGGCACTGCATCATCAGCCATTCTCTCTCTAGCTGTAGTCTATATAAGTTTTTAAAGTTGTTATCTTCGAACAATGTCGAGCGTGAGGGTGTTTCTCAGGCTCTTCCACAGGAGGGGGAGCAAAGGATCCGATTCAAGAAGGTTCTTTCAGACCTCATACTACACTGCTCGTAACAATGTGCCCTTGAAGCCCAGTGAGAATTCTACCATTTTCCAGCACTTTACTTCTTCCAAGCTCCTGCCAAGTAATGTTTTACTACATCACAACAATTTGCACACGACCGTGCCTCTTTCACAGGTTCCTCAGCAAGAATCTGATGAATTTTCGGCCTCTGAAAATGGCAACAATGAAACTGCAACCTCTAAAATAAGTAAAGGTAATGCAGAAGAAGGCTCAACTGAATCCGCCAAAGATGCTCACGAGGGTATTGTCACATCCTCAAAAGATGCGTTAACACCAGTAGTTCCTGGAATGCCTGCTGTTCGTAGAGGTATACAAGTCGCTCCTGTTGGTGTAACCCTAAGCGTCCATGGCTTGATCAAGGAAATGACTGAAAGGATCAAGAAAAGGCTGTTTCAAGAGGCCATCGATATATATAGAGAGTGGCTGCAATGCATCGATCCGATCACTGGGGAGTCGAACAAGCCTTTAGTTACCCCTTGCAACATTGCATTACTAGCTGAAGGTCTGAAGGGGGCACCTGTAGATATCTTAATGAAGCGAGTCGAGGAAATGAGGCGGCTTGGTCTTAGTCCGAACACAGATACATTCTATGTTCTTTTCAATGCTGCAGCTGATAGTAAAGATTTTGGTGCTTTTGATCGTCTATTTTCACTGTAAGTTCAATATTTTGTCTCTACTTGTGAAGTTTATCATGAAACTTTTTGTGAAGTCATAAAACTGTTGCATTGGTAAGCTCTTTTTCCTAGCATGAACAACAGGAATCATCAATCCCTTCATTTCTTTTGGTATGCGTCAATCTAGCTTAGAACCTAGTTCTTAATGTTAGCACAAGCATTTGCTAAGAATGCTGTTGCAATTTGCTAAGTTCTTTTTCACTAGATTGAGCAAATAGGAAGCAATGATCCATTTGAGTTCGTTCAGGTACCTGAGTTAATTTGAAGGTAACATTTTCTGTAAGGTTCAAAAGTGATACTTAATTTGTTAACAATGGCCTTGAGTATTATAATTGATCTTGTAATGTGCATATGTGATAGAGAATATGCCATCACAGATCATGTTGAAAGCTACACTGCATCAACAGCACTGTGAATGCTTTCCAAATAGATGGTTGTTAGTTTATGATGCAACATACTTATTGATAAAGATCATTTTATACCAAATTTCGTCAAATCTTCCGCACGCCTATATCAATGTATCTTTTGTGATGATACAACGTGAATATTTTCGAGATATTTCTCGCACTAGGAATGCTTTGTATGACGAGCCTCTTTTTACATGAGAAGTAATGAAAAGGGTTTACATGCAGAACATGTGCGCCTCTTCCATTTTTCAAAAAAATCATCAAATGAATATATGTGTCGATGTTCCTATGTGGAAAATTCAAATGTTAACCTTCAAACTTGGCCACAGCAGGGTGGAAAATAACACAATAACTTTTTTTGCAATTGCCAATGTAGTTCTGGCCACTCTGGTGTGTTGGTCTGAAATCGCTTCTGGTTCTATTTGTTTAATTTCCATGTGCAGAACTCCACTCTAGTGCGCACATGTCCTGTCATACATGTAGGGGAATTTATCTTCCACGTGTACTCTTTGCTGGAATCTTTGTTTGTGATTTTTGAACCATGAAGTGTGTATGAATAATAGCTGGATGCATAATGTTTTGCATAATTCACGTCCAGGAAACTACTTGGGTTTGTTCAAGGTTTTTCAGCTATTTTAAGCGAGATCATATATCAATCTTTCTTCTTTTATGTCATCAATCCTTATTTTTGACAGTGTTCAAGAACTGGGTATACGTATTCAAGCTGAATGGTGCATCAAAGCAATTACAGCTTTGCGTGGAGATAGTGATGTGTGGAAGGCCATGGACTATGTACGGATAATGGTTGCCAATGATCTTTCTCCAGATGATGCTGTCATAAGCAAACTTGTGAGTTCGTTTTCAAGAGTTGGACAAGCTGTAAAGGCAACTGATCTTGTCCGATGGGCACAGGTAGATTTTCTTACTCTTTTGGCACATTATGCATACATTATTATTAAAATGAATGTAATTGCTGGGTAAATAGTACATGTGCATGCCCACCCCCATGGTGACAATGCAATATAGAAAGTTATTATGGAGCATATTATGAAATTATGTACTACTTTGTATTACTGGTTGATTGTGTATGAGATGATTGACACCTCTTCATAGACTGTTTCTACAGTGTGGATATATATATGCCACGATCTACTTCATACTTCATAAGCTGCGATCTTATGGTCTCAGCGAGATTCTATTCCAAGATATAATTGAGATTATTTTTATCTTTTTGCAGAAACGAGATGCATTTCCATCAATGACGGCCTTGGGAGATCTTCTTCAGGCATGCGTTGAAACAGATACATCAGAGGGTGCATTGGTTGCATTAGATATGTTGTTTGGCAGACGTAAAGGAAGGCTTGTGAAGGGTATCACTCTAGATGAAGGTACTCTACTAGCGGTGCTTAGTATGGCTGCCAGAACTGGTGACCTACAGCTATCCACCAAGGCATGGGACGTTCTTCTGTTTTCGTTGAAGCAAGCCACCGCTCCTAGTGAGGCATGTTACCTTGCACGGTTGCATGCGGCTGTAACTGGAGGAGACCTTGATTTGGCAATAGCAACGTTGCAAGCCATGGAGAAGGATTATGCGTCAGAAGTCGCTACTGAAGTCTTTTGCCCATTCACTTCTTTGAAGCCGTTTGTATTGGGCTGTGCTAGAGGTGGAAGCAGTACTCTTGATGCGGTACATAATAAGCACTCCTTTTCATTGCTTGGTTAAGACATTAAATCATGCATGTAAGGACTACCCTTGTGATGAAATACGATTTGCCATATCAAAGAAAAGTTGGTAATGCTAGACGATTACATATTTTCATGGCATAAAGCATGATTTAAGCCTGGTTTCAAATGGAGATTCACCTGCCAATCCAATTTTTTCCAGCATAGTATATTCAGAATTGGCTCCTTCACTCTCATTACATGCATATGTAGACTAATGATCAGGCCGATTATATTTCTGCTATATACGCATGATATAGGTTTCCAGTTTTGTCCCATCATTGTAAGCGTGTATGCCAGCTTGGCTTGTGTTTTATTGTTTGAGCTGTTTCTACTGCGTGAATACATCCATTCATATTTATCTAACAAGGTAATGCTGGTTTTTTGGTCGAGTGCAGGCATATTTTAAGCTCGAAGGCATAGCTGCAACACAGCAGGTTCCACTTTCGGCTATCAATTGTGTCATTTTGGGCTGCTCCAATATATGGGATATTGATCGTGCTTATCAGACATTTGAAGCAATAAGGAGTGTTTTTGGCCATATGCCTAATGTGCATTCATGTAATGCTCTTATAGATGGGTTTGCTAAAATGAAAAAGGTTTGTCACTATCTAGTATATGACACCTTTCAACACAGTATCTCATCTGAACCTGTCAATTGATATCTCTTGGTACATTTTTTGTCAACTCACCAGTTATATACTTTCTGTCCCTCATGTAGGTCCCAGAGTCTCTGAAGGTATTTGATTTTATGACGGGATCTGGTTTGCAACCTGACAAACGTACATACAATCTGCTAATTAAGGCTCATATAGTGAATCGGGACACAAAATCTGCTATGGAAGTGATAGACCAAATGGTATGTATGTTGGGCTATGGCGAGTTAATTTCACATTTTGATACTGGTATATATCTTGATACTTATCCATAAATGTTTGTACATCAGTGTGAAGCTGGTTTTACGGTGAACAAAGACATTGCTTTAAAGCTGAGAAGGAGGTTTATAAGAGAGTGCGATGATGAAGGGGCCCGACGGGTCTTGGACTTCAAAAGGAAGTTCAACTATTCAGATGGGTTTTCAGGAGACGCGCGAAGGGCCCTTCTTTTCCCTTTCGCAACAGACGTTGTGAGACGCATTTAGCTTCGATCTCTCATGCCAAATAGATTTGGGCAGATGGTTTTAGTTCGTATTTAACTCGCGGTCTGTGGTACTTAAATGCACCAGTAGATGTTGCAAGACTGGTTTCTAGGTCTCATAAAGAAGCTCTCTTTTGTCAAGCTTTTTTTATTGTTAAGATTTCTGGATATATCAAAGCTAGCCTGCGGGCATTGTAGTTAAATCGAAATGGCCAGGGCTTTGACAGGGCAACGCTCTGCACTATGAATCTCTTATGCTGTGTAGCTAGTTGTGAATTGATGATGACGATATGCTTTCTATGTTTGCTGTCCTTGTAACGAGTGTATTTTGTTGTCAAGTATAGCTAGCCATCATGAGCAGGGGGAGGAAGGTCGTTCCTTCTCACTATGTTATTTTGAGGCCTCGATTCTAAAAGGATGGGATAGGAGGACAAAAGTGAAAGAATGCCATCAAGATTTGCACAAGGAGATGAAACTTTGAGTGTTTTGATTTTGTTCATGTCAAAGGGTATATGGAGCTCAAGCTTCGCAACTATGGAGAGTACAAGTCCATGCTGCACGAATCATTTCAGGACAAACAAGATAAGAGGTTTTTGCTTTGTACTGATTGCGAAGGAGTCAGTTTGTGGTATTCCTTCACATCAGAAAAGCTTCTAATCAGTTTCTGTGAAAGGGTAGTGATCTTTGATGGTAGCCTGTAACTGTCGTTATCGGAAAAGGCTAGAAAAAGGCAAGATGATTGAGACATAAGCCTTTGTGTAAGGCAAGATGAAACCGAGACAAATGAGCAAAGGAAGCCCACATTGAGACATATCCATAGCTCCGCATCCATTGAAGAGTGTGGAGTTGTCGAAACGGTTTCATGTTGAGTAGCGAACGAACTTAACTAAGCGTGCACACAAAGGCAAGCTGAAACCGAGACAAATGAGCGAAGGAAGCCAAATTATAAGACATATCCATCCATAGCTCCGCATCCATTGAAGAGCGTGGAATTGTCGAAAACGGTTTCATGTTGAGTAGCGAACGAAGAACTTAATTACGCGTGCGGAAGCTGCGAAAAGAAGAAGGTGATGATGAGTGTCAGCTTTTGATCAGGATTTCATAGTAGAACAAAAGCTGTAGTTTGAGCAATAAAAATTGATCAATAAAAATTGAGCAATAATTTGTCCCATTGATCAACAAAAATTGCCTTTCTGGTCCAATCCGGATTCGAACCCGAGACCTCATCAGAAAATACATTGCCATCTTTGAAGCTTCTGCTCCTTCGGAGCTTCTCTCTCGTAGTGTTGCGTGCGGAAAAAACAGACGTCGTCCTCGGGAGCTTCGTTGCGCAGGTAGCCATGGTCGGCTTCCCGCAGGATGATCCGGTAAGCCTCGTTTCGCTTCCATTCCCCACACCTCGCAGATTTGCAATGCGCATACGCGCGTGCGTGCGCCGCGCACGGGCATGCATCAATTGGCAAGATGGATAGATTGCATCATCTATGCATCTTGTCCATCTGATTCATAGATTGCATCGTCTATGCATCTTGTCTATCTGATGCATAGATTGCATCTTCTATGCATCTTGTCTATCTGATGCATAGATTGCATCCGCTCACAGATGCGTCGACAACGGTGCGTAGCTTCTATGCATACGCAGATGAATCTATGCATGGATGGATGCATTCTTAGATGCAGTTGGATACAGATGTGCGTTTGCCACATCCATGCATACGAGCATGCACGTGGAAAACTGGAGCTAGTCCATCTCTTGACATTGTTGTCACTGGCACCATCACCATCGTCACCATCGCTGTTTCCATTTTGTATTGCCCTTGAATCTTCTTCCATTTTCTCCTTGTCCTCCGCACTCATCACCGTTGTCACTGCGCCTTTGCCGCGTTGTCATTGTGTTATTCTTTTCGGTTTGTCTGTTGAAGCCTTCCGTCTAATTCTTCTCCTTTCCAGGTTCAAGCATCTTTGCAGAGATCCGAAAATGTAGTAGTGTCTAGTGATCATATCTCCTTCCTCAAGTTCAGATACGAGCTTCAAAATCTCTTTGCTTCCATAAAGACTCTTAGGGTAAGGAGGAGACAAATAAGTAGAGGGAGATGGTGAAGACGATGGAGAAGGAGGAAAAGCCGTTTGAATTGCAGTGAAAACCCTTGTACAAAACATGGTGTTTGGTGCGTATGTTTTTTCATTCTCACGATGGATTTTATGCTGATTTCTTGTGCCAAAGGAAAAAGAGCTATGTTCTCGACAAGAGTTTTTCTCGCTTATGGAGGTATAGCTCTCATTTTCTGTTCGGAGTTGACTTTTTCTTAAGCTATGAAACAATCAAATGATGATTGCGTACATTGTCAGCATTTATGAAGCTTCTATTCTTGTAATTAATCCGCCTTTCATTTTTCCTCTCATTTCTATATTCTAGTCATGATATTAAGGCTGAAATCCATTTTCCAGTCTAGTTCATGGGGGCATACTTTGCATTTCCTGCAGTTCCTTTCACTGTGAATTTTCAATTATGGATATCTGCCTATAATGATAATAACTGTATTTTCTGAATAAGACCACGGTTTTCTAGCTGACTCATGTAATGAAGAAAATCTGTGTTTTCTCGCTTCTCAGTTTTGGGAGATGAAGCGTGAAGACGTCACTTTTCTCAGACTTTGCTTTACCCTGTGCTTGAGTGCTGTTTTTTAGGTCATGGAAAACTGGATAGAATCATAAATAACAGTATATTTTCTCAAAAAGATGTTTTTCTACACTTAATCAAGAACGTATATATATTTTGCACCCTTTTGTTTTTTGCTGTCCCGTGTACAATGATCAAAATGAGTTCTTTTATGAAAAGTATCTGTTTGATCACTGTGCATGTTCTGTTTGTATTCAGTGTTTCTATTGTGCCTTTTTTAATCATGAACCTTCGAAGTTTATGTTGAAATTCTTGTAATTTTATGTCAGAAAAGAGTTGCAGTTAAAAAACCTGATTTTCTCTGAAAATTTTGCTTCTTTATTTGATGATGTATTTTCCTCTTCATTCTCCCGTACAAGTCGTGAACTTCCTATTAACAACTAAAAATTAATTATCTTTAAATTTCTGTTTTCTCTGCTTGTTTTTCAAAAGCTTTAACAGTGGTAAAAACTTTTTCTTTTTAGCAGAGATTTCCGCTTTTTCTGCATGAAGTATAGTCTGTTCGTTTTTCTTCTGTTTTTCATTGTGTCTTTCAGTTGTGACGTTTTATCAACAGTAAAGATTGGCTTTCAATATTATCTGAACTGGTTGTTCGTTTAAGTCTGAAAAGCCTTACAGTGGTCTTCATGATCAAGATTTCCTTTTTAGTGGAGTAATATTTTTTTGGCTTCCATTTGTTTTCCGTTTTTCTCTTTCTTTGGTCACAAAAATCATTACAGACGAAGCATTTCAAATCTCTTGACAATGATAGCATGTGTGCTATGGGTATTTTTCATCAGACGATTGTATTTTTGAAGCAGAATCTGTGCGTTTGTATCCATTTCTGCAGAAGCATAAGAAACTGGAGGCTGATCACAGTGAGGCCTACTCTAAGATGCAATCTGAGATTTATTCAGGAAAGGAAACTCAGCAGAAGTTCGAAAGCATGGTTAATCCTCAAGTCTTCCATAGAAATATCCAGTAATCATAAAAAATACTGGTTTGAAACATTCCTTTTTATGGAAAAAATGTTAACTGTGTTAACAAATCACTAGAGTTTCAGTTTACATGAATAATGTGTTTGTAGATGAAATCTCAAATGTTTGGGCAAGCCTTCAAACTGTTATGTTGGTGGAGTAACTCAAGTGGCGACCTTTATCCTACTCCACAAACACACAATGTTTTATGAAATGGTGTCGAGGAAAGATTCCGACATTTGTACAAAACAATGTTGTTCATGGAAGAAATTTGTCCTAGGATCCGAGTGTTGGGACCTATCTTAATCTATGCATTTACTGAAAATCAGGAAAACCTCTGATGAGAGACCATCTGATATATGTCAGGACAGCTGTTAGAAAAGGCTATTTTAATCTTAATATTAAAGCTGCCATCAGGGATCAATATGCAGCATTCTTTCATTGGATTATAGAGGGGCTGAGAAAGGTTTGGAAGATAAGAAACTATGTCATGTTCCACCATCCTCATTTGTCCCATGTTGAGTCTTGATGATGAACTATATCAGCATTCAGAGTGTGTTTGTCATGGCCTTTTGATAGCTTGCAACTAGAAGTATTTGTCAACTGATTGGACATATATTTTTGAAAAATATGGTAACCTTGTTCACATGTGGCACATTCATTTGAGATTGTATATTTCTCTATTGGTGATTGAAGAAATTGAGTTTTCTGCCCAATTTGGCAGGTAAGATTGTTATGTATGATCATGGTCCTATTTTATGCTCATCAGAACTAATAAAGATTCAAATGCTGATATGATTAGGTTTCAGAATTAAGGTGTGAAGCGTCCACAAGAGAGTCAGAAATAAAACATCTGAAACAGGAGATTAAAGAAGTAATGGACTCTAGAAATGAAATGACTGAAGACTTGAAGGTATGTTGATTGGGTGAAGTTCTTGTGCCTCCTATAAAGATAGCTATGAAAAAGTTCCAAGAGCCTGAAAGTGGGTTACCATGCTTTTATGTTACAAAAGGTAGATACTTCCTGTGATCATTGAGGAGGTATATACCTGAAATGTTTCGCATGTCTCACCATATAAGATTTCCAAGAATAATATTTTGAAGACATTGGAACGGGTTAATATCTACTGGGGGTGAATAAAGTCAAGGCCATTTAATTCTATCAAAATTGAATGTTTGTACATCATAGGGGCAAGATTTGGATCTTCACATCTATATCGAGGTAGGTTTCTTGTGATATCGGCAAGAAATATATATTCTCCCAACAATACCGTGCATGGCTGTAAATCACATGGCATTAGAGAGGGAAGTACAAAGATGCCCATCTTAATAATTATTTCATACCTTGGGTGCCCATCACTGTGAATCTGGAACATAATGTTGTGTTGATTTAATGTGATCAATAGCTGTAAGCATCTGGTCTATTTCTGGTTCTTGATCCACTGGGCCCAGTGTTTCACCCCATAAATTTTCTTTCACTAATATTTATTGTCATTTTTTAAGCTCAAAGTAGAGTAACTTTTCTCAAAGTTAATGATAATAATTCTTTTGTCCAAAATTTGACCTGCAGTCTTTGAATTACAATCTAGAGTGCGAACTCCAAGAAAGAACACACGAGCTCACTATTCTTATGGAGAAACATGAAAGACACTCAACTCTATTGGAAGCTGTTGAAAATGAGGCATCTCTGGTGAGGCAATCCGTTGATGAGGCAAATTCATGCATCAGGGAGAAAGAGGAAGAAGGCAAGCCTTTTAGTGTTGTCATCAAACTGATGAATTTTCTTCTTGGAATCCTTAATTATGTACCTCTTTTAACAGCTTATGTAACATCACAGTGATGGGCCTAGCTAGAATGGTTTCGAAAGTGCTTGGATTTGAGGGTGCTTTCTTGGGTTAGTCCTCAACATGACTTGGGCTTACTATTTTATTTAATCATGATTGTAATACGATATTTGAGTATTTTCATATTCCAATGACATTGGGTGTGTGAATTATGAATTCATAATATCAAGTTGCCTGATTTTGCAGAAAAGATAAGTGAATTAGAGCACCAACTGAGAGACTCTTCTGCACACCTTTTGGAAAGGAATAAATTGATTATGTCCCTGGAAGAAAAGCTTGCTGCAACGTCAACGCATGCACTTGAGAGTGATTTAGCCATCATATCCAATTTATTAGCTCACTTTCTCATGATAATGCTACCTAATCTGAATATTTATTGACATTCTTTTACTGCGTTTGCTTAACATATATCACTGTAGAGAAAATCTTGAATCAAAAGACACTGTAATTTTGAAAATGAGGCAGGAAAGAAAGGTATTGATTGAGTTTAAGATACGTTCTATACATATACTTGTATTGTTTTCAACATATTAAGAATAATATCTACCATCAATTGTGTCAAATAACAATTAATTTAATTGAAACACGTGCGCCTAAAATCACCCCAATTGTAAACTAATCTAACGTTCATTGTCGTGTAAGAATTTACACGTGGAATTACATCATTGTACTGTGTAATTTTGCTAGAAAAGCTAACATTTTTTAAGCAGTAGTCATGAGCAGGGATTTGCAGTTTGTTTTAGTTATAATATATCATGTCTCGATGTAGATTCTCATTGTGGCAGTAGATGTTTTTGGCTACATATAAAAATGTGTTTGAAGTTTCAAAATGTTTACAGTTTCTTAAGAAAGGATATGAATCGTTAAGAAGATGGATAGTACGTTTGATATAAATGTCGGTTTAAAGGTTCTGCTTGAAGATATGAAAAACTTGGAGACTGTAATTGGAGAACTCCGGAAGGTGATGCCACAGCAAGATGATACTACAGTGGACGAAAAACAAGTGCTGACTTTAAGCAAAAGGGTTTCTAAGCTGACAGACAAGTTGTCAAAGGTTTAGTTAATCGGTGCATCTGGTACTAATTATTGTACAGAGGCATACCCTGAAGAATCAATTTATTGCAGATGGAGCAAAAGCTAGCATTATCTATCGATGAAAACGATAATTTAACCAAAAGATTGGAAGAACAAAAATCTTGGTATGTTGTGGCTTTATGGAATGCTAACACTGATCTAGTTGACATTGACATAGTGTCTCTTGTTTGTTTACTCAGTGGGTTAGACATAGTCTTATCCTAAGCTTAGAAAGACATAGGTAGGAAGGCATTTATCCAGTGTAAAATATGTTATCTGAAGGTTCTTCTATTGTAAAATATTTATTTTTCAGTGTTTGCGGATTGTTCACGCTCTTGTTTGCACACATGTGCCTATAAAA
>JBBBWG010005858.1:0-13506 GCA_037176905.1 Azolla pinnata
ATACATGCATGCACATGCACATGCACATACATGCATGCACATGCACATGCACATACATGCATGCACATGCACATGCACATACATGCATGCACATGCACATGCATGCACATACATGCACGCACATGCACATACATGCATGCACATGCACATACATGCATGCACATGCACATGCACATGCATGCACATACATGCACGCACATGCACATACATCGCACATAACATACACAGAGAGTCTTCTCTCTGACACAGGCACACAAATCTGCAGAAGCTATGGCGACTTCTTCTGCAAGGGCTTGCGCCTCCAGACTCTCCAGCTGCTGCAGAGCCTCCATCTCCCCGTCCTCTTCTTCCTCTTCTGCTTCTCCTGCCCTCCGCTCGCTGCCCCGCCCTCCATCCTCCTCCTCCTCCTCCGCATCAGCTTCAGCTTCATCATCATCAACAACAACAGCAGCGGCGGCGGCGGCAGCGGAAACAGCTACCAAATCAGCCAAGCCTTCCTCGTCTTCTTCCCTTCCGCATTACCAGAAGTCGAAGCTTCACTCCGCAGACACGCTCCGCAGGTCTCGCCCTTTATTTTCGTCTCTTGTCTGATTTTCTCGTTGCTTCTTGCCACCGTTTGTCTATTTTCTCTCCGGTATTGCCATGGTTAGGGCTCCGTTCGCTCTTGCTTTTCCACCTCCTCCGTGGTTTCTTGCCGTCTTCATCATGTTTCATCCTCTATTTTTTCTTCCGCTCCTTGTTTTTCTTCAGTTTCCTTTTCATCGCTTCACTCATCCACCAGATTTCTTCATTACATGCCATCATTTTTTGATTCTTTGTCTGCTTTCCGTTTTCTTATCACTGGTCTTTTTAACGTTTTCTGTTCTACAGGGCTGCCGTCCTCGCTGGTTCTATTCCAATGAGCTTGACATGTACAACAACCTTGACCTTCTCTTCGCTTACAACAGATTTCAATCTTCCTCGAGCTCCTTCTACAGGTTTTAATTAGCTTTTTCACAGACACGTGTCTTTTTCGATATGCTCATCCAACATAGTCTTAACAATTCAGTTCAAAGTAATGTCATTTCGTGTAAATGGAGACAATGCCACAGTTCTACATTAACCATCAGAAGCCTATGATAGCTGGAAAAAAGCTCGTGATAGAAATAAAAAAGAAACATACAGTATCCATAGGATGATTGACCCGAGACCGGAAGTTTTCCAAAAAGGAGAGAAAAACTAAATATTTATGCATATAAAATACAAGGCTTTATGCATACCGGATCTTATAGAATGCTTGTTTGCATGAATAGATACCTTGGTCAGTGAGAATATGAGGGATTCTGCTGTAGGAACATAGCATAAAGACCTATGAAAGTAAATATGGAGGAAATGACAAAAACTAAATACGAGGAGTTATATTTCACATCCAAGGAGTTATAAACTGGGGCAGTATGGTTTTGGCTTTTATAAATTCATACCGAATTCTTAGAGATATAGAATCGGTTACAAGTTCAAGGGCATACCCCAGAAAATGTTTGTATAAACAACGACGACCATTCTGGGAAGTAGTTGTAGGAAGTGGCCAGGCTTACGTTTCTTATATTGGTTTTGTAAAGACTCGAAGAAGCTCAAGTAGTTCTTATGCAGGTGAACATTAGCATGATGAGAATTCAGCCGTATAAGAGAAAGGAACTTGGTCTTTAAGATTCTAAGTACCGTTTTTTTATAAAGGAGTGGGTAGGATATAACAATATTGTCTTCATTGAATGCAATAATTATCTCACTTATGATAGAAGGTAGAAAACACATTTAGATGAGAGGTATGAATGCATATGGTTGAGCTTGTCTTGTCAAAATTGCTCATTGTATCTAAGTAGCTATTCATTGTTTTTCTGGTTTATTTCTATTTATCATGGGTATCAAGGACATGGTGGTAATGGCAGAGCAGTTTTGAGGCTATGTATCATTGTGTTATGCTATCCATTTCTGAGCTGCTATTTAGGAGGGAACTAATTTCAATTGTATTTTCAGAAGCCAAGGTTCATTCACTGTATTTATAAGTATAAATTGTCTGATTAGTTGATAGAAACACATATACCTCCAAAGAGTTGGTCACGCTATTCTTATGAATGTCTGTGCGTTCATGTTGCATCTCCTAGTATCTTTTTCATTATGCTCCCATTTTACGCTGGGTATGTCTAGAATACACTACTGAGGAATGGGTAATCCCTGAAGGTTATAAACCAATGCTGTTTCAGGCTTGAATCTTGTGCAGATAAGGACAGAGTTTTTAGGAATGTTGGTCATAAGGCCATCCAATATGCATTCACTCATACTATTGATTTTGCAAAATTTTGATATCTCGTTTTTAGTACCCTCAGAGGATCAAACTCCTGATGCAGACATTTCCTAATAAATAGGCCATCACATCTACTGTCATTACGAAAGTAGATTAGATGCATTTATAATGATTGCTCTGGTATAACTCAAGCACTGCAAAGGTCGTACTAAATATCTGCATCCAGTAGAGTTGTCGAGATGGTGGATGGCTATCATTGAAAGTCATTAACCTGCAACACCATGATTGGACGATAGTATTTTAAGTTTCAATGGTTTAATCTTGAGACGTGAGTGGCAAATTGATTGAACGAGGTTCTAATATATTTCTTAATTCATTTGTTGTCTTCTTCTGAGGTTACTGTGAATTTTGAAACGTGGGTTTTTTTGGCTTCTTCAGATGATGATGATGGCACCTAATGCTGTTATAATTTCTTATACCATAGCCGGTAATACAACTTCTTTTACTGCTCAGATGATGGTACATAATGACGATACATGAATGCCCAATGCTGGTGGGGCTGTCCAGAGCAAGAATTTTATGGTGCTTGTCGTGCTCATGCGACACTAGTGAACTGAGATTATTGAAATTTACAGGTAGTGATATACTGAAACAATGTCAATCACATTCAATTTTGTAGTTTGACATAATAAGGAGAGCCTTTGGATATTCATCATAAACTGAATAGTTTTTGACTTTGTATATCTAACACTGATCTTGTTATTGTTAGTGTACTGCATTTCTTAGTAGCAACTCAACCCTTTCAAGTAAATTATGTTCATATCAAAGCAATCTATCTATTAGGGTATGTGTATTTTGATGTTTGTGAAGTGGAGAAAAACCTGAACCCCGATTAGATGGGATCTATATGGTTGCAACGGACATGGACAAGTGTTGATTAAACTAAAAGCTAGGATTCAAAGATGTTGCAGATGAACTAACCGTTAAAGATTTGTATTGGCAAGTAATGAAGATGAAAGCTAAATGCATGGCTCATTGTTCTTATTCTCAGTGTGTTGCCACATAATTATGAGTGTGAAACTGCCTAATGATGATGAATTACTATCTTTCAGAAGGATAGTTTTACAGCAAAATCACATGTTCCGGTCGCATGCATTCTACCAACTACATCTAATGCAGTAGTTTTGATGAGACTTATACATGAAATTAGATCGAGCACATTGTAGACATCCAAGGAAGCTATTTGATTGTATCTAAACTATCTTCCAATCGTATAAACCTTAGTTTCTCTATTCCATTTGATCTCTCTATTTTTTTGGAAAGCAAAACCTACAATAAAATCAATTACACGTAAAAAGCCACCATTGCAAGAATGTAGCCCTTGGGCACCCCCTTAAGGTACAAAGCTCACACATATATACTCGGTTTCCATACACTTCTTTTATGCAAACAGATGCAATTTCAACAAACAACTTGCAAATTCTCCGGTTGGAGCTCAGCCTTGAAGGTGCAAAAAACATGTATCGATTGTCATGCTATCCACACACAACCATGAAAATCGAACGAGAAAAAAGAGGTGCCAAATCCAGCTACTCTCGCTAATTCTAGAACCGCAGTTAAGCATCCGATGATTTTAAGCTCTCGAATCAGAGATTATTTCGCTATGATATGATGTTCCTAAGCAACAGGAAAGTGTACTAAGCAGACACACTTTTGCATGTGAACCCACCCTTAGAGCTATGGCCATGAATTCGTTTCTCTAACAGTTGCTTCAGCTGTCCCAGCTATGTCTGCTCCTCGAAAGGAGAGAGAAGATGGCCCAGATATGCATGAAACAGGAGGTGCAAGAGTACCAAGAGATGAAGATGACGATGATGGAAATCATGAAACAGGAGTAGTAGACTGTGAAGCCGAAGAAAGTTATGATGGAGATGATGTTGAAGAAGAAGAAGAAGAAGACGACGAAGAAGAAGAAGAAGAAGAAGAAGAAGACAATGAAGAAGAAGAAGAAGAAGAAGAAGAAGAAGAAGAAGAAGAAGGCAATGAGATGGAGGAGGAGGAGGAGGAGGAGACGAGAAATAAGTAAAGTAAAGATGTCCATCACTGTGCCGTGGAAGATGCTTAGCTCGGAAAATATGATTCTTTGCTTGCAAGATGGTAAGCTCTCTCCACCTTCTCTCGAGGAATTCACATTCATTTTGCAGAGGCTTTGTAAGGAAAGAAACCATGCACACGTGGTGCAGCTACATGCCTATATGATGAAGAACGGTTTGGACACACATGCTTCATCAGGTAACCATCTTGTCTCGATGCTGGCTGGGATTGGACGCCTGAGAGAAGCCCAATCGGTTTTTGATGCTCTAGCTCATCGTGATGAAATGTCATGGAGCTCCCTTATCTCCGGATATGTCAAAGAGAACATGTTTCAGAAAGCTCTTGCCTTCTATGGTGAAACGGAGATGAATTTTCATGGTTGTCTGAATGGTCTTACTCTTGTAGCCTTGCTCAAGTGTTGTGCTAGGCTAAAGGATCTAAAAAAAGGATTTGAAATGCATTCATTGGCATTAAAAACTGGCTTGCTTGAGATCAATCCTTTTGTTGGAAGCACATTGGTTGATTTGTATGCCAAATGCGATCATTTTGATGAAGCGCAGAAAGTGCTTTACATCTTTCCAGCTAGTGATGTTGTGTCTTGGACTGCATTGATTACCGGATATGTGGAACATGGATATGAAAGAGAAGCTCTCAACTGCTTCAGGAAAATGCGACTTGAGCAGGTTTCCCCAAATGTTGTGACCTATATTTGCTTGTTAAAGGCTTGTTCAAATATAGGATCTCTAACTAAAGGCGAAGAGATACATAATGATGCTCGTCAAAACGGTATGCTCAAAAAGCATAGCTTTCTTGGGAGTGCCTTGGTTAACATGTATGCAAAATGCGGGTCGATTGCCTTGGCTCGGCAAGCCTTTCATGAGATTTTGGTTCAAGACACATTCTCTTGGACAGTCATGATTACAAGCTTCTATGAACATTGTAGTTTTGAGGATGCGCTTCAGTTTTTTGAACAGATGATTATCGAGGGTGTTCTCCCAAGTGCTAGGACATTTGTTTGCACTATGAAGGCATGTGGTAGCATAGCTGATACAGTGAAGAGCCAAACAATACACATACTGATTGAATCACAAGGGCTAGTGCAAAACGATCCTGTAGTTGGGAGCATATTGGTTGGTATGTATGCCAAATGTGGCTCCCTTAGTAAAGCAGAGAAGGTTTTTGGAAGGGTTCATATTCGAGATCCAGTTTCTTGGACTGCATTAATAGCAGGATATATTGAACAGGGTCATGAGGAGGAGGCTCTGAAACTTTTTGAGCAAATGCATGTTGAGGGTATCCTCCCAGATGCTTCAACCTTTACGTGCATCCTTAAATCTTGTGTGAAAAATTTCAACAAGGTACAAGCAATACTTGTTGAGATTAGTGAAGAGGTGATACTTGAAGGAAACCTGTCACTCTGCAGCTCATTGGTTAGTACTTTTTTGAAGAACAACTCTTTTGATGAAGCAGTCCAAGTGTTTGATAATATAGCTGTTCGGGATGTTGTCTTATGGAGTACTCTCATCAGTGGATATGCTGAGCATGGCCACGGCGATGAAGCAATGGAGAGATTTAAGCGGATGCAGTGCGAGGGCTTATGCCCAAACATTGTCACTTTTGGGCATGGTTTGAAAGCTTCTGGTAGCATTAAGAATCTGAGGAAAATGTTGGAAATACATTCACAGATTGAAGTTCTGGGATCAATCAAAGAAGATCATGCAATTGGTAATGTCTTAATTGATGTATATATTAAATGTGGTATTTTTGACTTAGCACATATGATTTTTGACAAACTGTTTGTTCGAAACGGTATAACATGGACTACCTTAATGAGTGGACTTATTCAACATGGGTATGATGAAAATGCCCTGAACATTTTTGAAGAGATGCAGTTGGAGGGTCATTACCCCGCTGCTGTGACATTCACTTGTGGAGTGAAAGCTTGTGCAAATGTGAGCGCTGTATACAAAGGCTTGGGGATGCATGCTGATATTGAAAGATGTGGATTTGTAGAAGCAGATATGTTTGTAGTTGAGGCGCTGGTGGATATGTATCTAAAGTTTGGGTATCTTCCCGAAGCCTATAAAGTATTTTGCAGGTTGCCAGTTTTGGACATGATCTTGTGGAATACGTTAGTAAAAGGGTGTGCTGAGAATGGGTTTTGTGAGAATGGTATCGAATATTTAAAAGATATGCAGAACAGGGGTATCTCTGCAGATGCTTCTATATATGCATGCTGCCTCAAAGCATGTGGCAAAACTGGATTTATAAAGAGTGGTCAAGAGATTCATGCTGACATTGAAAGAAAAGGATGGTTGGAAGGGGATTCTTTTGTTGGAACTGCATTGATCGACATGTATGGTAAATGTAACCTTCTCATAGAAGCACAAGAAGTGTTTGACAAGCTCAAAGTGCGAGATGTTGTGTCTTGGACTTCTTTAATATCAGGATATACAGAAAATGGCCATGTCCATCAAGCACTCAAATGTTTCGAAAATATGCAACTTGAAGGATTTCATCCAAATGCTGTCACGTTAAGTTGTAGTTTGAAAGCTTGCGGTATTGTAGGAGATATATGTAAAGGGCAAAACATACATGCAGAGATTGAAAGACAGGAATTAATAAAGAAAGATCACACTGTTGGCAGTAGCGTGGTAGATATGTATGCCAAATGTGGGATGCTTTCCTTGGCAGAACACATATTTGAAAGGCTGCCTGTTCAAGATGGGTTTGGGTTTGGGGCATTGATAGGAGGTTTTGTTGAACATGGGTATAATGAGAAAGCACTGGAATATTTTGAAATGATGCAACCACTTAGAATCGTCTTACCTAATTTTTCAACTTTGATTTGCTGCCTCAAAGCTTGTGGAGGTATAGGTGCCATAGGTGGTGGCCAGAAAATACATGCTAAGATTGAAAGGGAAGGATTGCTGCAAAAAGATATTGCAATTGGAAACGCCTTACTTGATATGTACACAAAATGTGGCTGCCTCGCTGAGGCGCAGAAGCTGTTTGATAATCTTCCAGATCGCGATGCCATCTCTTGGAACACACTGATTGTTGGATATGCTAATCATGGACATAATGAAGAAGCAATTGCACACTTTGAACTTATGCAATGTGAGGGGGTTCCTGCAGATGTGATAACATTGATGTTCATGTTGAAAGCTTGCCATGATACAGGAGCCACAGAAAATGGGCAAGCAATACTAGCAAAGGTCGAGAAAATGAGGTACCTTGAAAGAGATCTGTTGCTGGGGGGAGCTTTAGTTGACATCTTCGTAAAAAAAGGCTCGCAGCTGTTAGCAGCACAAGTCTTTGACATACTTCGTGTTCGAGATGCTGTCTCGTGGACTTCGTTGATCGAAGGATACACTGAACAAGGATATAACGAGACAGCGCTGAAATGTTTTGAACAAATGCAACATGAGGGTGTCTCACCTAGTCCTGCTACAGTTGTCCAGTGCTTGATAGCTTGTAGCCAGATAGGAGCTACAAGCAAAGGGAGAGAGATACATGGTGAAGTGGAAAGAAGAGGCTTATTGGGAAGTGATCTTGTTGGAAACGCCTTGATCGATATGTATGCAAGATGTGGCTCCCTCACCATGGCTCAGCAAGTGTTCGATCGGCTTCTGGTCACAGATGTGGTATCATGGACGGCATTGATGACAGGTTATGCCCATCTTGGAGAAGCTCGGAGCGTCTTCGATAGCTTCGAGAGGATGCTAGGAGTGGGTATAAAGCCCGATCGAGTCACATTTGTCGTGCTTCTCAATGCCTGCAGCCGCGTAGGCCTATCCGCAAGCAGCCAGATGTATTTCCAAGCCATGAGCGGTTTGTATGGCATTCCTCCGAGCCTCGAGCATTATGCTTGCGTTCTCGATCTTCTCGGGCGAGCCGGTTATATGGGAGAGGCGAATGAATCGATGAAGATGATGCCGATGTACCCTAACGTTGTGCTGTGGGATGCGCTTCTAAATGCTTGCCGAAATGCAGGATGTGTTGAAATAGGAACACAGGCGTTTGAGCATTGTCTCCACAAGCATCGGAGGGTAAGCTGCTAGCTGAACATGCCTTCTACTGGTTTCAGTGATTGCTATCAGGCAGCCTGTATGGGCTATTCAAAAAGGGGCTCAAATGCTGGACCTGTACCATGCATCGGTGTACATATTATATACCCATGCTTTGCTCATCGACAAGCTTTGCTTGTATATGGGATCAATTGGTTTGGGGAGAGTTGAGAATGTGCCTGTTGGGAGAGCTTTTCAGATCAATCTGCATCAAAAGATGTGCATTGAATCTATATACCAAAAGATCCATGGAGAAACTTCAATGGGAAGAAGGGAGAGGGTAAGCTGCTACCTGAACACGTCTTCTACTGGTTTCAGTGATTGAAATCTCAGGCGGCCTGTATGGGCTATTTGAAAAAGGGCTGAAACACTGGACCTCTACCATGCTTCAATGCACATTCATATATGCCCGCTTGCTCATCGACAAGCTTTTGCTTGTGTGTATGCGTTGAATCGCGTTGAATCGATTTGGGGAGAGAGCTTAGAATGCCCTTTTGGGGAGAGCTTTCCAGATCCAAAATCTGCAGAAGAAACATGTGCATTGATCTAACACCAAGTTGAGATTGCACACAGCATGATGAACGCCTATAAGATTGTGGAACCACTGTACTACAAAGTCTTGGAATCCGGGGCTTTTTGCCGCGGGTGATTCGAGAGCTTCCGAAGACGAGAGTTTGTTTTGATACTTCTGAACTGTGAAGGATTTGGGGGATCAGAGCATGAACACTGTCAGAATGCCTGATTGTTTGGGGATCAAATCAAAGCAGAAGCTGCTTCTGGATCAATGATGGATGATGAATGCCTGATTTTTTGGGATCAAAAGCAGAAGTTGCTTCTGGATCAAATCAATGCAGAAGCTGCTTCTGGATCAAATCAAAGCAGAAGCTGCTTCTGGATCAAAAGCAGAAGCTGCTTCTGGATCAAAAGCACAAGCTAATTCTGGATCAAATCAAAGCAGAAGCTGCTTCTGGATCAATGATGGATGTATGAATGCATGTTGTATGAATGTCTCTGGATGTATGTAAATGTGGGTCCCTGAGAACCCAAAAGAAAACAGAGCAAAAAGGAAGAAGAAGGAAGAAGAAGAAGGAAGAAGAAGAAGAAGAAGTGATGTGAGCTATGGGGTGGAACAGGGGAGCTTTGCAGCAGATCCAAACCCTGCGCCTGCTGGAATCAAGCCATCGCCATGGCAGCTTCTTCTTCATCTCATCTTCATCTTCATCCTCATCTTCACCCTCGCCATCGCCATCGCCATCGCCATCGCCATCAGCGTCTTCTTCATCTTCATCGGCTTCTTCTTCTTCTTCTTCTTCTTCTTCTGCCATTGTTGCTGTGGATCGGAAGCTTGCAGCTGCTGGGTCGCTCCCCACGCCTTGCCCCAAGCGCCTCCTTCTCCAACAAGAAGGCTTCACCGGCCTGCAGATCAGATCCCTGTGCGAAGGCCCTTACAGCCATCACCTCCTCGCCATCTCCCACTCCAAGCTCGCTTCCCTGCTGGGCATCCTGAAGAAGCACGGCGTCTCCGGGCCTGTGAGCGGCAGCCTCCTCACGCGGAGCCCTTCCGTTCTCCGCCTCAGCCTCAAGAACGTGGAGGAGAAGATCGAGTTCTTCGCCCGTGACCTCGGGACCGACGATCCTCGCCTCCTCCTCAAGCTCATCACGCACTGCGCAGGTAACAACTCCCTCATCTCCATGTCCCTGCAGAACATCCGGCGGCACATGTCCCTTCTCCAGGAGGAGCTGGGCATGGACCCAGCAGATGTCCGCAAGATCCTGCACAAGTTCCCTTCCTTCCTGATCCTCAACCTGCAGAGGAACCTGCTGGTGAAGATCAGATGGTTGCAGGACCAAGGATTGGACAAGAGCGCCATAGCTTGGCTCTGGAAAACCTACCCCAACGTGATGCACCTGTCGATCGAGCACGGATTGCGGGAGAGGCTGGAGCTCCTCGAGGAATACGGATTGGATCTGAGCTCGCGAGAAGGCCTGAAAGCGCTCGGATTCTGGAGCTCGCGAAGCCTGAAGACGCTGCTGGGGAGGTTCGAAGCGCTGCAGACGCGCGGGATCTCGCGCGAGGATGCGATGCGGATCGTGCGCAAGCATCCGGGGATCATCTGCTGCCGAGAGGACACGATCGCGAGGAAGATCGAGTACCTCGTCGACGCTCTTCGCCTCGGCGTCGGCGACCTCGTCCGCTTCCCCGCCTTCCTCAACTACAGCCTCGAGAAGCGGATCGTGCCGCGCTACGAGGCGCTCCGGAAGCTCAAGTCCAAGGGAATGCTCAAGAAAGACCTCACCCTCTCCTCCGTGCTCAGCTTGTCGAACGAAGAATTCGCGAAGAAGTTCGCGTCGAGGGCGGCTTGAAGAGCCCGCGATCGAAGCTCCTGCGCGTGGGAAAGCTCCGAGGGGGCCCTGAGCTGTGTTGTGTGGAAGAAAGCATCCCGCGGATATGAGCAATCGTACTCGAGCGTTCACAGGAATCGATTGGCTATGCTTTTTGACGTGTGAAGCGCTAAAGCTGCGGTTGTCGTCTGCTGAGGTAAGCAAAGCTATGCACATGATCAGAAGGTGTAGGTGTGCCTCGTGGGAGCGATTTTCCATGGCTATACCTCTTTGCTCCTGTCAACGATCGCCCTCGTTTCGCCTCTACCGACTGTTTTGTTGCCCTCATTTCCCCTACTGAGAATGGAGTCTCATCTCATCGGTGAGGTTTCGGAACTCGGCCTCGGCCTATCCGAAGGCAAAAAGTCTTTACAGCGGAGTTCCTATGATCCACGTGTGTTCAGCGATGCAAATTACAGGTTTACTGAACAGTTTTGAGGCTCTCAATCCCGACAATGTACTGCCATCCTGTACTTCTTTGATAAAACTTCTGAAGTTCTCAGCTTCAGCAAACAGTGTCATTATTTTGTCTAGCCGGCTGGTACGCTTTGGGAAGTTCTTTAGGACTTGTGGCTTCTTCCGAAGGAGTTTTTACATCAGATAGTGCTCCAATTTCAGAAAGTTTTTTGCTTCCGGGAAGATTGTCTACATGTTGCTTCCGGGGGGGAAGATTTGATTTATGCCAGTTATGTGCTTTGGGAAGGATACATTGTGCACAGCCGTTTCACGTCGATCCAATGGATCTCGCGCTTCAAGCCTCAAGATGGTTTGCTTGAGGTATGGTCGAGTCGGCCTCTATGTATCTGTATCATGACATGTTTATCGGATCAGCAGATTGTGGAATTTTCTTACAAATGCGATCTTGGAAGAGTTTTACAGGTATCTTGTTGTTGAAAACTCGAAGAAGCAAAACCAGAAGTTTGGGGGTTTCTTTGTTGAAGCTATATAGAGAGCAATGTAAGCGGAGGAAATCGGTAGAGTAGTAGAATCAGAGCTGCATTTTGCCAGGCTTTTATCTTGTTGTTGAAAACTCGAAGAAGCAAAACCAGAAGTTTGGGGGTTTCTTTGTTGAAGCTATATAGAGCAATGTAAGCGGAGGAAATCGGTAGAGTAGTAGAATCAGAGCTTTTGGTTGTGTTGGGCATTGGAAGCTTCTTTAGGTGGAGGTTGGGGCATCTCAGTGTATTGCTCGCTCGATCACGTTCGCAAAAAAAACGCTGCTCGGATCTCATCGTCGTGCTTGGGAGAAGATTGGAAACCGATGAATTGAACTCCGATAAATTTTCAAACAGTAATGCTAGCTTGCGCGTTGATGCTTCTTACGCCGTAACAGTATTTTGAACACCATTGCATGTAATGGCAAAACTGTATCAAGGGAGAGAGCTCTGGAGAATGCGCAATGTATGCATTGCAAGACGTGCGATTCTTCTACCGGTGCAAAACTGATCCACGAGAGGGAACCCTAACCCTAATCCTGACTCTGGAAACCCTAACCCTAAAAGGAAAGCCCGATTAGGGTTGTGTTACCATACATATTTCTTGGGTGCTTTCTACCCTAACCCTATCCCTGATTCTTGAACCATGTGACCCTCAAAGGAAGCCCAATTATGGTTGTGTTAACATACATACTTTTGGGTGCTTTCTACCCTAACCCTAACCCTAACCCTAACCCTGACCCTGACCCTAACCTTCATTCTTGTGATAAGACCTAGCATAAAAGTAAATTGAATCAGAAGAAAGATCGGTTTTTCAAGACACATGCACCAGACCTTGCGCTTGCTGAACCCTAACCCTAGAAAGAAGCACAATTAGGGTTGTGTCAGCACACATATTTCTTGGGGGTGCTTTTCGACCTCAGCCTTGTAACCTCGATTCTTGCGGGAGACAGCCAGCGGAAGAAGGCACAAACCGAAACGTAAGAAGATCAAATTTTAAGACACGGACACAGCGAGCCATGGGGCGTTGCTGAACCCCCTAAACCCTAGAAAGAGAGCCCAATCAGGGTTGTGTTGACATGCATAATTTCTCAATGCTTTCCTGCCTGAATTAACCATAGCCCTAACCCTAATTCCTGTGATAAGCTTATCCCTAGCCCTAACCCTAACCCTCGCCCTAACCCTAACCCTCGCACTAACCTTATCCCTCGCCCTAACCCTAACCCTAACCCTAACCCTAACCCTAACCCTAATTCCTGTGATAAGCTTATCCCTAGCCCTAACCCTAACCCGCGCCCTAACCCTAATTCTTGTGATAAGCTTATCCCTAGCCCTAACCCTGACCCTAACCCTAACCCTCGCCCTAACCCTAATTCTTGTGATAAGCTTATCCATCGCACTAACCCTAATTCTTGTGATAAGCGTATCCCTAGCCCTGACCCTAATTCTTGTGATAAGCGTATCCCTAGCCCTAACCCTAATTCTTGTGATAAGCATATCCCTAGCCCTAACCCTAATTCTTGTGATAAGCTTATCCCTAGCCCTAACCCTAATTCTTGTGATAAGCGTATCCCTAGCCCTAACCCTAATTCTTGTGATAAGCTTATCCCTAGCCCTAACCCTAACCCTCACCCTAACCCTAATTCTTGTGATAAGCTTATCCCTCACCCTAACCCTAATTCTTGTGATAAGCTTATCCCTAGCCCTAACCCTAACCCTCACCCTAACCCTAATTCTTGTGATA
>JBBBWG010005858.1:13606-27453 GCA_037176905.1 Azolla pinnata
AGCCCTAACCCTAACCCTCACCCTAACCCTAATTCTTGTGATAAGCTTATCCCTCACCCTAACCCTAATTCTTGTGAGAAGCTTATCCCTAGCCCTAACCCTAATTCTTGTGATAAGCATATCCCTAGCCCTAACCCTAACCCTAATTCCTGTGATAAGAGCCAGCAGAGAAAGCAGACAGAAACAGAAGAAGATACGGTTCTTAAGACACACACATATATATAGTGTATAACGTTTTTTTGTTCGTTCTTAAATCTCAGTGAAAGAGAAGAAGGAAGAAAGAAGAAGGAAGAAAGAAGAAGGAAGAAGGAAGAAGAAGAAGAAGAAGAAGAAGAGCGAGGGTTTTTCGTCTCTGCTTCCTGCTTCCTGCTTCCTGCTTCTGATTCTGATTCCTGCTGCGCCCGCTGCTGCTCATGGCTATGGCTGCTCTCTGCAGGTCCTCCCGAGCTCCTCGCTTCCCTCTCCGCCACTCTCGCTTGCCCCCGCCCGCGCTCTCCTCGGCTCCTCTTCGCCTCCTCCGGAGCACCGATGAATCTTCCTTCCCTTCATCGTCCTCTTCCGACTCCGCTCCCTTCACGCCGGCCAGACGCGGAATGGCGACGTTCAGCCGCACGTAAGTCCGTCGTCGCGCTTGCTTTTGTTTGGTTCCTTCTGCTCTTTCCTCTTTCCACGGGAAAATCGGACCTGCTCTCTTTTCATTGTGCCTGGTCTATGATGAAGAGCAAGACTTGCCCGAGCTGTTCCTTCGTACGCGTGCGACTTGCGTAGCTCAACCGAACTTCAGACGGTTTAGTCTCTGGACTGACCGAGCGCGCCTTCGATGTCTCCTAGCTGCGCTGTGCTTAGATTTGTTTATGCTTTCTTTTCTTCTTGTTCTCCAACCTTTCAAGGAAGATCCGAGATCTTGTTTTTCCTAAGGTTCTACTGTTTCTTGCGGTCTTTGTCGGCTTGATGTGTTCCAAGGTGTTCTGAATTCTTAGGTCTTTAAGCTTGTTGCTTCACGATCTATGTCATTGACCTGATGCTTCAATGCTGTAACAATGCTTTTCCTGTATGTTGATTCCATAAACCCTAAACCTCAGAATCTTAAACCTCAACCTCCAGACAAATCCTAGAGTCTAGTACGTAAACCATAGACCCCCCCCAAACAAACCTAAACCCCTGAACCTCTTAACTCGTAAGCTTACCTCCATAAGCTCCAAAATTAGATTGTAAAAACCCTAAACTTTTACGCAGTGCTTAGTTCTCTTTCTTCTTCCTTAGTTAGACTCGTTTATTTAAAAATCTGTTCTCTTTGGGGAGATGTGAACCGGCCCTTGGATGCATTTATTTGTACCAAAAGCTGAAATATAGATGATCTCAGCAATTTGATTTTCTCAGCGCTCCTTGAAATGAATCTATATGGTCTCTCCTAGAAAAATACTGAAAGGATGTGGGCATTATGAAAGCTCATTCGATGATGGACGTGATGAAAACTAATTCGATGCCATAGGAGCATGATGAAACCCATTTCGCATGGATGAAGATACTCGTTTTAGTTTTCGTTTGAGGGGAAAGCACGCCAATCAACTGGATTGAGAGCATTGATTTTAAGTATAATCAGTAAGTTGTGGAAAGCGGTACCTATTGAGATTTTGCCCAGTACTTGCTCCTACTTTGTGTGTACCCATGTCTGCCATATGATGATATATAGTAAATTACTTGCTTCAAATTCATGAATAAAGGCTCAGACATTGTCTCGTAAGGAGAGTCACCATCAGAGAGAGCTTGTAAACCATCAGAGGGACTGCGCTTGTTTTTGGACAATCAATTTTTACCTAGTTAAGAAGAAAGAAAGATTTCATGCATGTAAACCAATATATAAATGCATTGTGCTTCGTATAAGAAAGATGGGGCATTCTAGATCTGAAACTATTACAAAGTGATCTTTTTTACCGTTAAAACTGGACATGTGGTTATGCTTTCTCACGTATGCTGCCATTTCTCACGTGTGTTTCCCAGTAACGATTGACATTTGGATTAATAAAATCTGTGTGCTTATTTTTTTTCAATGTTTAGCAAGCCACACATGAACATTGGGACCATTGGACATGTTGATCATGGGAAAACTACTTTGACGGCTGCTATCACTAAGGTAGGTTGCTTTTTCACAGCTAAGAACTATCTCATCTGCTAGCAGGATGGGATTCTCTCTGATTTTCTACGATTGTTTGGTGTAGGTTCTTGCTGATGAAGGTAAAGCTAAGGCAGTTGCCTTTGATGAAATTGATAAGGCACCAGAGGAAAAAGCTCGTGGAATCACCATTGCTACGGTTGTTATTTGTGCTATAGAAGTCTGTCTTTTGATGTGATATGTTGTATGTTACTGACAGTGTGGCGGTTTCTCAGGCTCACGTTGAGTATGAAACAGAAAAGAGGCATTATGCTCATGTTGATTGCCCTGGTCATGCTGATTATGTTAAGGTGGGTAAATCATTGTGAATGATCACACTATTGCTCGCCCATACGATTTGTGAAACTTTTCTTCTCGATTGCGATTACATGCTTTTGTTGTCTGCTACTCTTACATGCGATCTCCTTCCATTGCTTTTGAAGAATATGATCACGGGAGCGGCACAAATGGATGGCGGTATTCTTGTCGTCTCTGCTCCTGATGGACCCATGCCCCAGACCAAGGAGCACATTCTCCTAGCACGACAGGTCCTTTGCCCTCTTTACCATGGTGTTTCTGCTTCATATTAATCTACAAAGGTCACATTGTTTCTATGGATTTTCTGTTTCAGGTTGGTGTGCCATCATTAGTGTGCTTTTTGAACAAAGTTGATGCAGTTGATGATGAAGAATTACTAGAACTTGTGGAAATGGAACTGAGAGGTATAAACCAGGCCCTCGAGTGTATTTTACGTTCATGAAGTGTTGTGGTTATCTAATGCTTCATTCGGGCTGGGTGAGAACAGAGCTCCTTTCCTTCTACAAATTTCCTGGAGATGACATCCCTATTGTACGGGGCTCTGCTTTAGCTGCATTGAATGGTACAAATGATGAGATTGGAAAGAAGGCTATATTGAAGTTGATGCAAGCTGTGGATGATTATATTCCTGAACCCAAGAGGGCTCTCGATAAGACTTTCCTAATGCCTATTGAAGATGTCTTCTCTATTCAGGTAATTATCATTCAAACTTCAGAGAAGAAAAACTAGAGGTCCTTTCCTTGTAACATCTGATCTATTTCCATGGACAATCGTGGATTTACATTATCATGTAAAATTGCAGGGACGTGGAACTGTTGTTACAGGCCGTATTGAACAGGGAATTATTAAAGTTGGTGATGAAGTTGAGGTTGTCGGGTTGAAGGTAACAATCTGTAGGAGCGTTGCTCTCATTCTGAAGGATTAAATTCTTTACTGTATTCTGACTACGATTGTACTTTGCAGGCAAATATAAAATCAACAGTCACAGGCGTTGAAATGTTTAAGAAGAGTTTAGATAATGGCCAGGTACTGTAATCCTACTCAATTTCTGTTGCTACAGTATCTAAACATTTTGCCATGTAAATATCTAATTTGGCAACCTTCCAGAGTACATATCAAATATTCACAATCACGCATGATCAGAAACACATGTATACTTTGTAACGGTGACGCAATAGAATCATTGAAGCCTAAATTCTAGCTTGCCTGATTTCATTTAGGAAGTTGTTACAGGAAATAAGTGACAATCCATGAAGCCTTCTGGTTGTTTTGGTATTGTATTCCATAATCTCTATAGTGTCTTTTGAATGAATCAGCCATGAGATTTATGTAACCCTGGGTCTTCATTGATTCAGTTTTAAGTGAACAGATAATTTAAAGGCCTGCATTGTGTATAGAAGCCTGGTCTGTAGATGATAAACTACACTAGATTCAGTTTTCTGTTTTCGTGCATTCCTTTTTATAATTCACTACTCTGTTTTGATATCTGCAGGCTGGAGACAACGTGGGACTACTTATGCGTGGCTTAAAGCGTGATGATGTTGAAAGAGGCCAGGTAGGATTTTCCTTGCATTTTGCACTGGATAAATGTTTGAGGAAACACAGACATACCCCACGGCTTTCCTTATTTCTGTAAGTCAACTTAAGTTTCTGTTCTTCTTGTGGATGTGAAGGTGGTTTGCAAACCAGGGACAGTTAAAACGTACAAAAAATTTGAGGCGGAAATTTATGTCCTCACAAAAGAAGAGGGCGGGCGTCATACAGCTTTCTTTTCTAACTACAGACCTCAGTTTTATATGAGAACTGCTGATGTCACTGGCAAAGTGGAACTTCCAGAGAATGTTAAGATGGTCATGCCAGGGGACAATGTAACGGCCACTTTTGAGTTGATTACTCCAGTTCCGATAGATCAAGGTAGCTTGAATTATTCCCATGTATTTACCAAGAGTGTGATGCTTTGCATTTACAATGTGTTTGTGATCGATTTGATTTGTTTCGAATGGGTTATATTTGTTTTCAGGCCAAAGATTTGCTCTAAGAGAAGGTGGGCGGACGGTTGGTGCAGGTGTTGTCGCTAAACTTATCAGTTGAACTGTCCTTGGCTTGAGTCAACATCATCATAACAATCCAATGTTTTGGAATATATTGCTGGAAGTGCCGTGCAGTTTTTAGTTGCTCAGATAGATTCATCTTTTAACTGAAAGTGTGCGTAGAACATTATAGTTCATTTCTGAGGTGGAATAAAATAACGAACCCATTTGTTCAGTGAAGTGGATGTGACAACAGCTATTTGCATTCCTTTTCTTTTGTAATACTGGTGAGATCGCATCGGTTTTTGAAACTGTAGCTGATGCCATGTAAGTCGGAGAGACTTCAATCCTCAGTCTTGGCACTGGTCGAAGTTTGTATGTTTATGCGGGTGATTACAAAACACTGAAGACAGTAAATATGGTATTATGGTCTGTCTCTATTCAACAGGACAAACCAGAGCATAGTGAAGGTATTTGATTATATGATACTAAGTTTGAAGATGCAGCACTGACTATTGTTAAAGGAGTCCAATGCAATGTTTTGGTTGCAAGAAAGGGATTCAAAGCCTGAACATTGAAGTTGTTCATAATTATGTTAATTTAGAAGATTAACATGGTTATTGGACTTCCGAACTTTCTGCGATCCGAGAGTAGTCCATGTTCAAAAGTGGCTAACACTAACTAGTATGGGAGTGAGATATAACTGTCGATCTATCTACATGGTGCCCACATGCTCTTTTTTACATGATTTCTTCAGATGAGTTTGAGTAACGTTTCTGCTGCTTACATGTTCTTCATAACCAGGAAGAAAAGCTTTGTTTTGGTGCTGTGCTCTCACTTCCATGAGTTTTGATCAATTCTTTGACGCTGTAGTTGTCAACGCATAAGCCTGATATATATGGTCCATGAAATATCCTGCAGGATTCTCTCCATTATAACAAGCCATAACTGAAGGCATTTTATCATTTTGTCTGTGTCAGCGTAGATACCAGCATGCAAAATATACACTGTCAAAAGAATGGACAGCTTCCCAATACAAAAATGAGCTTTTGTTCTTATTGATATTTCAGTATGGCAAAGAAAGTCAAATACAATAAACCAAATGTCTATGACCCACCCATCATAAAACAATAGTAATGCGGCGTGATTACAAAAATGCCCAAAATACTACACATGCTGGAGCTAAACAACTGATACCATCTTGCAGCGCCCACTAAGCACCTTTCTTTTCATCAAGAATCAAACTTCTACGCACCTGTGAGCATCTGACCATTATATATATATACTGCAGTGAAGTTCCTAGTGAGCTGGTATCCCGAAACAATTCCATCGCCGAGTTAAACAAACGTGCATGTATACTGGAGCTGCCTCGAAGCCCAAGTTCATGATGATTATACCTTTGGAATGCGCTGTCATGTATGCCCTTTCCTGTATGAAGGTTGCTAAAGGATTATGCAGCCACACTTTTGTTTCCTCGGCGAACCTAATGCTTCAACTGTATCATAACATCATTGTCAGCACATCATTTTCTCTGGTCATAGTATTGACAAAAGTAAACTTCATCTTTATACAGATCTTAGTGCCTTAAAAATCAAGACGAATTAGAGGCGCCTTAGTGCATTCAACCACACACAAGCATTCATTCTGAAAGAAGTCCGTAAGGAGGTCAAGGAAAGAGACTATACAAAGGAAACACAAAGAAAATGGATCCTATTAAATGCAGCCTCTAAAAGACCTAGCAAAAACGCCAACCAATTGTGGGAAAAGAAACGAACACTAAAGAGATCACGGACAATGAGTTTGCGAGTACACGAATGAATTGTGAACCATGCTTGATGTGGGAAAACATGCAAAAATTGTAGCTTTCTATCATAGATTTGCTCTGAAACATACCATATATGAAGAATAGAGTACACAAGCAATAGCTTAAATTGGTGTGCTGGATTTCTACACAATACAGATCATTGAATTCTTACGAGGGACAGACTGCACTACATTTGCATAATCCACATCATATATGAATAATAGGAAACACAGAAATGATTTATAATGTAGGCAATGGAGCTGCGCTCATTGCCCAACAGACATAGATCATTCGATTCTTCCATAGGCCTGCATTCTGACAGACAAATGGCTATGAGCCACCACTGAACAAGTAGAGGAATGCTGCTGCAAACAGATGACAAGCAAGCGACCACAACCATACAGGAGCAGATCATGCCTTAACATGTCCAATCCATTCAAGGAGAAAACATAAAGCAATCACTGTATTCCAACATTGCATAGTTCCACCATGCCAATAAACATAGGATGGCATGTTCCACTCATCTGACATAAATCACTTATACACTTCATACTACTAAGACCACCATAACAGTCTTCCCATCCCTTAGGCATTCTAGTTATGCGATTCATGTCTCAAAAACCATCTCAACCTCACCCAATAGACAGAACCATGCAATTCATGACTGTAAGACTATCTGAAGGATCATTATCAATTGCAATACCACCTCCTTAGCATAGACCTTCAGAAAACCTAGTTGTTTTGCTGTTCAAGATCGGATAACCTAGTTGAACTTAAACCCTTTTGGTGATGTGATTTTCTCCAGCAGGCATATTTTGGCCTTATATCAACATGAATACATCTTTCTTCTTCCACATTCAAAACTCAACATAAATTTGGGCATGCCACACAGTAAATAGAAGAAGAGATAGATAAGGGGAAAGTTACGAGTTCATTGGTTGCATTAATGGACAAATTATCACTCCCTCCAAAATTGCATCTATATTAAGATATGAGCATCACGAGACAGATAACATCTGTGGTTCTGAATGTGAATGGCAATACTACAATAGGGCATGTAAGGGAGATTAAGGGATTTCAGGATGTGGTTCATGCATTCCATGCTGTCTTGTCTGCAATGGTAATCCTTATAAGCCTGAGTGTTATGGTATACAAAGGTCTATCACAGAGGTCTATACATACTTTCTCTCCTACATGAAAAATAGAATGACACAAACAGTAGCTGAAATAGAAAATATAAGGGCAGACCTGACATGTTTCCTTCCACACTACAAACAGGAAAAAACTTCCATAATGTATGGCATTATGTAGAGAAACTGCAATTCGAATAAAATTATTTCCTGATGTATAGATACAAAGAATACATCAACTATCGCAGATTTAAATAGGTATGAGCAAGTTAAAAGATTAAGGGCATTCTTTCAGTCTATACAAACTGAATGTTAAATCTACACAATATGGCATCAATGAACCATCAGAGAAGATCAGGAACCTCTCTAAAGCGAGGGCATGGTCTACTTTTTGGTTTTTCATTATGTATATTGCTGATTTCTCATTTGGTGCTTTGTCTTTTATACTTGGCTTGACATATATCAAATGGGGGATTGCCATTGTGTTAAGCTCCCTGTCATATTACACAGCTCAGAAAGGGGTGTTCTGAGGTTTTCCGAAATAAGGGAAATAGGAAGTCACGTATATACCAATGATCTTTCATTACACTGAAAAGATTGAAGAAAAGAAGGTCTGAAATTGCAAGGTAGAAGAAGCCAGCGGGAAGAAGGGGCAAGGCAGGTTGTTCTGTGCTGGATGGAGAAGAGATTAGCCACTCTGAAATAACAATCAAAATTTCATTTTTCCGGATAGGGCCATTAGGCTTGGTGGCACTAGGTTGAAGGACTTGGGGAGATGGTCATTTCAGAAAGTCTTGGGGAATTTCCTTAACCATGAACAGCTTAGGGTATTGTGGTGCAATCTATATCAACCATATACACCTGATTAATGTTTTTTGCATATGGACCATATATTACTTTTTTAAAATGGTTGGCTAGTTTGCAGTGTATTCCTTAGTACCTCATCTACATTATATATTTGTGAATTGTCATGTGCAAAAATACATGTATTTTGTGGAAACTTAAGAGGTACCCCCTTAAGAGTTTTCTTGTTATAAACAACTAATCACACTGAAGACATAGCTGAAAACTCCTCCCCATTCTTGCCTATTTTCCTCGTGCATATCTTCCTTCCATGCTCGGGCTGTTTAGGAAAGTGTGTTAAGAGTATCACAATCATGGGCTTTTTTAATATATGAATCAGCGAGCTACAAGTATAATGATTATGTAAACAAGCAAGAATATTTCGCATATCTGCCTATGCAATACATATAGAATCCTCCCCATTCAATGGAGAACCTATTTTTATCTTTCCTAGTTCGATGAGAATTACAAGATACTGAAACACAGGCATCACCGACACAACAGAAAATAGTCCATGGAGCCTAGCACTCACAGATGCAAAACATTCACGAAATGAACAATTTATATCGAAATCAGAAACTCTCCTGCAAAGAAGAACTATTTTCCCTTAAACTTTGTTTAAGATTATGGAATTTTACTAACCATGATTATCAATAGCTGGTGGTTTCACGACAACAAGCATAGTAATAACTCCACCAGAAAGTTCGCTAACAGGGACTCTTGATTCACCCAATGTTTTGTTGTTCTCCAAAATCTTCCCAGCATTTATCAGTACTATGTCGCTTATTGTTCGAGGGCCATTTCCTTTGTCTACAAAACACTCATTTAGATAAGATAAAGACGGAGAAAATGAAATCAAGAATAATATCCAACATGTGTGAGTAAATTCCATGTTGAAAATTGAATACATGAGCACTGTCTTTCTGGAAAAGGTGCTGGGTTCTGTACAAGATGGTGGTATATTTCCAGATTATGACTAAGGATGATACCAGAATAAGGCATCGAAGATATGTATAGCATATGCATGTCAATTAAGTTCATGAATAGGGCATGCATGTCAATTAAGCTGACAAATACGATATGCAAATTAATTAAGCTGGGTCAGGAGTACACATGTTACTCAATTGAAACACTTGCCTTGTTGAAACATATGGAAAGGAAATATACACTCGGTGTGGATTGCATATACATGCTTGTGGGAGATTTCATGTCATAAATCACGAGAAGATACAAACACATCACGTAAGAAATATACTTGCTTACACATCTTGATACTAGCAACTTATAGAAAAATTAATGACACCAGCACAATGACTACATAAATCTAATACTTATTGTGTTGCGTTGAGGCATATGCTGCTTTGCTACAAGTGTACGTGTCTATAATTACATACTATATTCATATGGACGTATCACTGTATGCATGTATATATAGGCATACAGTATCTATGCATACCACTATGTATGCACATGTATACATATATGTGCAGGCATGCATGCATGAATGTAAGTATGTATGTATGTATGTATGTATGTATGTATGTATGCATGTATGTTTCTTTGTATATATGCATGAAGATGTATGTAGACACACCTGGTGGCCACTGCGCAAGAATTCTCTCCTTCAGAACAATCACTGGTGTTGCTGGAGGGTAAGTGCTTGGTCCAATATCTGTGCCATCTGAAAGGCGAAACTTCAGCTCTAAAAGATCCTCCGTTGCTGCCATGTGTTAGAAGGATCTGACGATGATCGATGGATTGATCGATTATGCAGCTAAGCAATGGGGATGCAAACTGACGATGTTGCTGAGGCTGACCAGAGTCCAAAGTACAAAGAATTCTGGTGCTTCCGAGATTTGAAGACGAATTGCGTGTAAATTAGAACCAATGGTAACCCAGCTGCTGGGAAACCCTAATGATGTAATGATTCCAATTGAGAATCTCGTCCTCGATGTATTGTGGTTATCCGGAATATACCTCGAAGCGAAAAGATTGGCATGCCACAAAAGCTTGCTCTTCGAATTCTGTGGAGAAGAAACAAAACAGCATCAGCATCGACATCACCACATGATCAACCGCAGAATCAACACTCGTCATGGCACTTGTTAACACCATCGCCATTCAATCAAACAAAAACCATCATCTTCATAGTCGACTACCACATCCATCTCATTCGCCGTTTCCTTTCACAATCATCCGTCGGTCAAGCTTTGTTTTGTTTCCTTTCATCGAACATCATGGCATGATCGACAACATCAACATCAAGCTTTTTCTTTCTTCTTTTCTTCTTTCATCTAACATCATGACATGATATTATGCAGCAGCAGCAGCAGCAGCAGCAGCAGCAGCATCAGCAGAGGGAAGAGAGGGATTGCGAGGAACGAATGATCAGTTCGAGAGAGAGAGAGAGAGAGCCCCAACAAAACCTGGTTTTGAGCAGCCAAAGGCGGATCTTGAGGGCCCGGAATCAGAAATCGGAGGGCCGATTCAACGAGGAAAGGGGATGGAGAAGAAGAAGAAGAAGACAGGGCGACGAAGCAGGTGGGGAGAGCATCGAGGGGTTTTGCGGATGATCGTGCGCGGAGAAGAGAAGATCGACGATGGAAGCGAGAGCCTGCAGGCAGAAAGAAGGAAGAAGAAGAAGAAGAAAGAAGAAGAAGAAGAAACAGAAGAAGTATGTACATCATTCATATCTTCTCTCCCAGTCAAAGAGAAAAGAGACCGTATTTTATACGCGTACTTATACGGGACTCCATATATGTACGAGTATTTGTAGGTGGACTCCGTATTTATACGCGTATTTGTGCGCATGTGCATGTGTAGGTGAGGCTCCGTAGGTGTACACCTATACATGCTGCTGAAAAACGCGTATTTTATACGTAATAATAATCACTGTTGTTACATGCGTAGCACACCGTACGCGTACACTGTGCGTCTGCAGCGTATTGTTTTAAGTGTTTGAGAAATATTGTATGAATACGTGGAACACGAATTGTATCATAGAGTCGCTAACTACGTTAAATACGCGGGAGATACGGGTTAAATACGTCGAATACGGCTTGAAATACAGGTTCAAATATGTTAAGTGCGCATCGAATACGTACAATACAGATTAAATACGTAGAATACGGGTAAAAATATGGGTTTAGAATATTAGCGTTAAGTTATTATACGCATTTACAAATTAATAAAACCTGCATATCACGAAAGTTTTCCCTAATCCATTTCTTTGGCATTGATAAATTTATAAAATCTTAATTTATGGAAAATAAAATCTTAAAGTTTAAGTTAAGAAATGACTAATATTCACAAAAGAACGATAGTTCAAAAACGTTACGATGACAGATCAAAATACTTAGATGTATTTTACACGTATTTAACGTTTTGGAAAGCCTAGTTTATAAGTATTAAGAATAAGTTTTACTGGGGCTACTGTTCTGTCTTTTAAAGTGAATATTAGTCGTATTATAAACTTTAAACTTTTAACTTTGATTCTCAACTATGTAAAATGTTACAGATTTTTTGATGCCAGGGGAATGGAACATGAAAATTTTTAGGTTTAATTCATTGTAATTTTGCATAATTAATTAATGTACTCTAACATTTAAAAAGTAAACGTACTTCGGCATATTGAATCCGCGTATCTAGCCAACGCATGCAGCGATTATGTGTTGAAATATGCATTCTGAGCATTTATAAGTTTTTTTATATCATATGCTTTTAAAACTATGCAGCATACGTATCGTGTGCGTATAGTAGGCTATGTATGTAACGACATTGGTGTATGTAAGCTTCGTATGGCTACATCCGCGAACCTTATCAGAACAATAACATCATTGACCTCGGGGCCAGTCAATGCGGGCTAAAACAACGTTAAGCTGATGAGCAGTCGTGTCTTTCCTCTTGAGCACTGCACAAGAAGTAGCCGAGTGTGAAGAGTCTTCCGTGTAGAGAGCAGACCATCAGACTCTTATTGTTATTAACTTGATGGTCATCAATCTAACGGAGATGCGTTGGTGATGATGATGATGATGATGGTGATGATGATGATGATGATGATGATGATGATGATGGTGATCAGTTCTTGAAAGAGGGGTTTTTTTTTTTAAATAATATCCTTCCATTAGTTAAATCAAATTTACACAATACAAATTACCAAACAACTATCTGACAAACTGAAGTAATTGAGGATAGACTATTTCTCATCACTACTTCGACTTGTCTATGTGATTGAAAGAGGGTTTCTCCATCGGGCAAATAATATCGGTATCATTTTAGCCGGGTGGTTGTTCGATGTCTTCAGCTCAGAAGTGGACATTTGGTGTAGATCAATCCAGCACATCGTCGAGCAGAACTTATCGGTTCGAGCAGATGTTATCGAGCTCGATCATTACCCATATCTCCAGCTCGGAAGTAGACCTCTGTTTACAGATCGATTCGACACATTATCGGGCGGAAATGATCGGTCGGAGTAGAAATTATGAGGCTAGATCATGACCAGCATCCCCAACTCGGATGTGGACAGATATCTCCCGGTGATCGATCTGAGCACATATTATTGAGAAGAACTTATCAGTTTCATCCTCACCCTCATGACCATCACCACCACCACCACCATCACCATCATCGACATCAGCATCAACATTGCCATCCACATCACTACCATCAACATCACCAACATCAACATGACCACCCACATTGCCATCATCATCATCACCATCATCATCATCAGCATCAACATCATCAGCTTCACCATCATCACCATCATCACCATCATGATAATGCTGGTGGATTGATCATCATCAACAACAACATCAACCACCTTCATGATGATGATTATCATAATCATCATCACCGCTATCCGTCACCATCATGACCATCAGACCACCATCATCATCAGCAACACCATGATCATCAGCACCAACACCATCACCACCATAACCATCCGTCATCATGATCATCATCAACAACAACACCATCATCACCAACACCATCATCACCATCATCATCAACAGCATCACCATCATCATCAGCAAGCAACACCATGATCATCAACACCAACACCATCACCACCATAACCATCCATCATCATCATCAACAACAACACCATCATCATCAACACCATCATCACCATCATCATCAACAACAACGCCATCATCATCAGCAGCACCAACACCATCACCACCATAACCATCCATCATCATGATCATCATCAGCAACGACACCATCATCATCAACACTGTCATCACCATCATCATCAATAACATCACCATCATCATCAGCAACACCAACACCATCACCACCATAACCATCCATCATCATGATGATCATCAACAACAACACCATCATCATCAACGCCATCATCACCATCATCATCAACAACAACACCATCATCATCAGCAGCACCATCATCATCAGCAGCACCAGCACCATTACCACCATCACCACCATCACCACAATCATCATCATCGCCATCACCACCATCACCACCATCACCATCATCACCATCACCATCATCATCACCATCATCACCATCATCACCATCATCACCATCATCACCATCATCACCA
>JBBBWG010005880.1:0-25485 GCA_037176905.1 Azolla pinnata
GGAGGGGGGGGGGGTTGGGGTTTTTTGGGGGGGGGGGGGGTTGTGTCACCCCCCCCCCCCCCCCCCCACGCCCCCCACGCCCTCGAGATCGGATCGTGCCTTCGGATTCTTAAATCGCGCCGCCGCCTCGCGCTCCTGATCCACCACGACGTATGATGATTCGACTGGCATTTATTTATGGGGCGAGGAGGGGGAAGCACGTCGTTCCCCTCCCCCTCCGCATGCATTACGCTTCTCGATCTCCATCGCTTCTCGCACGAGATTCATCCCTCCTTCCAAATGACCGCTAAAAACCGATTGTGTGCGAACCACCTGTGGCCAGAAATTCAATGGCCGCTTAAATCTGGCGACCGGCCTCTGCCAGCAAGCGCTTTTTTGCCAGAAAAAAATGGACCAAGACGTTGATAGCCTCTTCTGCTCGCCTTTACGGGGGCTGCCCGGCTAAAGGTCTGGGTAGATGTGGAGGCCTTAAATCCTCATGACTATTGGTCATATTTCCTTTTGTTTCTTTCTAATATATAAACATATACTTCGATTAGCGAACAAAAAACACCGTTGAATTGGCTACAAACCATGTGTATAACAAATGCCCGATTAACGGTTCTCTAGGCAGCACAATAACTGAGATCAACTTCTTGATGTATCATCAACCATATCAAAAGTTATAGGTGTCTTGACTACTCAACATAAGAAAATGCTCGCGCTTTTTCCGTTACAAACCATATGTGTATCAAATACCTGATTCAGGGCTATTGTCAGCACAATAAGCGAGATCGACATCTCGATGTATCATCAAGCATATCAGTTTATGGGTGATTATTGGTCACATTGTGGAAAAGCCGGGCTACTCAATCAACAAGAGTCAATCCTGACCCAACTGGGATATTTCTTCTGTTGAGTAGTGTAAGAACACAGTTTGGATTTGAAAATCCTGACCCAATCGACAACAGTCATGTGGACAAGGGCAGAATTATTGCCACAAACAGTTTTGTGTACGCTCGCTCTGTTTCTACGTAGAATCTTTCTTATGTTTCGATAATTAATTGCAGCTTTGCACGATTACTTGACCTTGCAATTCGACGTATTTTTAACACACTTGACAACGTATATGTTGTTAAAAATTCGCGATGCGAGTATCTATGAATTTCTTTACGAAATACTTTTAAAATACGTAACAAACATTCCGCATAAACAAACAGTTACGATTCTGTATCTGTGGAAACGTCCGAAATCGAGACTTTCCGAACGGGAAAACGACGGTAGCCGGACAGAGTGTGACAGAGTGTGAAACGGGCCCTAAAAACCCTAATTTTGCCAAGATTCCTTTTTTTTTCTCTTCCAAAAACTAAATAGGCGCCTTTTTTCGAAAATTCTTTTTCATCCTTTTTTTGTTTTTCTATTTTCTTTTTAAAGAGCAAAAGCGTTTAGACTTTTTTTTCCTTTTTTTTTTAAACTTTTATGTATCCTAAGATTTTGTTTTTTTGTTTTGTGGACTTTATTTATTTATTTATATTTACACTTTTGTCCTGAAAAAATCTGCGCCCACCAAAAACAGATTTTCTGTCTATTCGTTTTTTTTTTGGAAAATGTTTTTCTCTTTTTATTATATAAAAATTTACAAGCTTTTATATAAAAAAAAAACAAGAAGCTTTTTTTCGCTCCTTTTCTCTTTTCTCAAAAACAGGGACCTCTTTTTTTTCTTTGAAAAAAAAGCGATAAATATTTTTCTTTCTTTTTCCTTGGAAAAAAGAAAAACCGGATTTTTATTTCTCCCAATTTGAGAGAGAAAAACACAAAAAAGAACAGAAGAAGAAACACTCTTAAGTGTTTCAATGAGCTCTGTCGTAAGAATACCTAAGTTTAAGAATCGAGTTTGATCGATTGTCAAGAAAAACTAAGAAAGGAACAATTACATATGATCTCGTTTGTTGATTACTCGAAATATCTCAAGAAAGAGATGGAGGGGAAGACTCGATGACTATGGTAACGATCAGTTCAACGTTCTGATGTGAGACGTTTGAGGTTAGACCTAACAATCAGTGCAATCACATTATGATAGATCTGGAAAGCCAGATGCATAACAAGTCTTCATAGAATGCATAGAGCCTCCCGCAGAAAACAATTCTGTTGATGTGGAGAGAAATCGTCAATTATGCTGATATGGGGAGAAATTGTGAATACTCTACGATGACAGTATGTGGTTACAAAGGGAGGATCTGAATGAACGGAAAAAACGACATTACTATTTCATCATTTTGGGGGGATAAAAAACATCTTCTGTACATGAAGAGATATTCTAGTTGTATGACAGTATAAACCACATCCTTGACTCGAACTCTCGCTTGGGAACGTCGATAGAGTCTTATTTGGTCAAGACAGAACAAAAAAGCTCATGAGGTGGCTTATATTGTCATAAACAAAAAGTCCATCACAGTAGAAATCTTTTGTGGCCAGTTGCGGTCATTGCCCACAACTCCACCGGTGAAGCTCCTCCAAGCTCTCAGTCTAGTGGTGCATGGTAAAGCGTGAGACGATCAGAGGCATCCAAATGCATGCTTTCTGCATCTAGAGACTGCAACATACAACATCAGGGTTTAATTTCGGTGCTCTCACTCTTTCAGAAAACCAAGCTGGACAATGCAGTGTGGAAGCTTCAAACTGACAACGATACATATATGGTTATATGATGATGCTGCAGCATTTCAGTAGCTGGGTTCAAGCAACGCAGTGTGAAAGCAGACGAACCGACAATCGTACAAATACGATCATATGATGATGCTGCTGCAGTTTAGCAGATGGGTCCGGAAACAACAATCACAGGAGCATGCTTCGACGAAACCGATCGAATCAGATTCGTAAGCAGGGTTTACATGAACACGAGAAGCAGATCGAGGGGCTCGATTCGAACCCCATAAAAGCAAGGTTTTACCTGAATCAGGAAACAAGATCCCGAGGTTCGATTCGAACCCGAGAACCTCAGTGATCAAAGTCATTAAAGAGACAAACAGGATTCGAACCCAAGACCTTCAATTCAAGAGAAGAAGAAGAAGAAGAAGAAGAAGAAGAGAAGAAGAAGAAGAAAAGAAGAAGTTTTTTATTTCTGCGTTTTCTTTTAACACCACACATCAAGTTTTACTGTTCCTCTTTCTCGTTTTTCTTCTCTGTATCATCATCGACAGTTCGGAAATCGGCTCCTTTCGCTTGCCTGCAAGGAGAAGAAGAAGAAGAAGAAGAAGGAGAAGAAGGAGCCGCAAGAAGCAAGAAGAAGCAAGAGGCAGAAGCAGAAGCCGCAGCCATGCCGGGAAATCCCCAATCCACTGTTTACATAGGTAAGCCCCCGTCCTGAAAGAGAAGCAAACACGTGATTTCTTCCGAATCTCTCTATGATTCTTTTGCTGCTGTTTTGTTTTGTTTTTCTTCCTTCTCTTCGTCTCGAAAGGAAGATTTGTGCTGGGCGGCCCCGGTGCGTTTATCCCCCTCAGTCTTTCCATGAATCCTTCTGTGATGATATTTCTTGCTCGTTCTTCTCTTGGCTTTGTGCATGGTCTGATGCATACATCCATTTTTGTTTCCGTTTGCAGTGCTCCATGCGTTTTGCTTCTTATGGCTTTCTTTTTCATAGATCTCTGTGTAATTCGATGCATAAATTCAATAGCTACTTCATGTCACAAAGCTCTTGTTTGTGTGCTCGATATGAGTGTCAATATTCGTGCGATGGTGTCGAAGAGCCTTTAACATTTGCGTGTGATCCATTAAAAATGCAATAATGTTGTCTGCAAGCAATCTTGTAAAATCTTATACCGCCTAAGAAGCTATAATTACTGGTCACAAAAGTTTAAGTCAAGGAACAGCTTCTATTCCTTGCTTGCTTTGCTTGGTGCCAGAGAAACATTGGTCGGCCATCTGATACAAAGACGAGAGCTGTAGACCTCCAGATCTATAAATTAGGGTTTATGTAACAGGAAGTTAAGATATTAGTTTTTCCTCTCTGATTTTCTGCTTCTTGAGGGAGAACACTAACGTTTATCTTGAGATAGACGTCCTGAGAAGACTAGAGTTTTAAGGATAGAACTTCAGATCTAAAAGTATTTGAAAGGAGAATCAATGAAGAAAAAAGAAATGGAATGCATAAATCAAGAACCTTACGGCTCCTTAAGTTTGATAGGGAGATTAGATCTAGATCCCATAGTTCTCCGAAATTAGACTTATGTCAGTATAGAAACATTAAATGTATACAAGACAGAAATTTTCCTGCTACTATTGTGCATGGGAATTAGAAAATTGCCGAAAATACTTCTCCCTGGGTGTTCTGCTACATTCTGTGAGCTAGTAAGTCGTAGTTGCAATCGCTTTTGTAATTCTTATTTTTATCACACTTTCTAAAGTGTGTAGTCATCATGGTGACTGTGAAGTTTTTGTAATAGTATTAGAAATAGTTAATGTTGGAACCGTATGCTTCTGTGCAAGCACAGCTTGTTGATGATGGCCAAGAAGATAACTAAAGAATAATCGGAGAGTGTTGGACGCTCCTTTTGCTTACCTATCAATAATAGAGAGAAAGATTACGTAGGCGCAGTATTTGGGGAACTGTTGGGATGTTTTTAGGTATGTTTAACATCAACATTAATAACATTCATAAATTTTTGTTTCAATGTTATACCATAAAATTAGCTTAAAGTGGGCAATATTCCAAATATTTTCTTTATTTATGCTAATATCCTGACCATAACATCTTTTTGAGAACCACTTCCATTCTCAGGGAAGTAAAGCGAAATTGTATATGTCCTTGGTTGATCTTTATTGATCATCCAGCTGAATTAGTCACTCTTTTTTGATGAATAATGTGTTCTTACAACTCTAAGCAACGTGTTTTCTTGAATTAGGTAACCTGGATGATAAGGTGGATGAGAGGGTGTTGTACGAGATTATGGTCCAAGCTGGTCCCCTGGTTGATGTCTATTTGCCAAGAGACAAAGAAACTAAGCGACATAAAGGGTACGGTTTTGCGGAATATACATCCGAGATTAGTGCCCAATATGCTGTCAATCTCTTCAGTGGCCTTGTTTTTCTTCAGAAGAAATTACTTCGTTTCTCGGTATGTGACTCAACAGCTTCTTTTTATACATTGCTTTCTCAGTACATTTAATAAGGAATAGCTCTTTTTGCAAAAATTGCTGTGAGTAATACCACATCCTTGTACATAGCAGAACACTCATAAAATTATCAATTTTTTAGAAACATTTATTGAGAAGTCCCTGTTGTACTGGACCTTGTACTTTCAATTATTGGATTCTACTTGTGCTCATTTAATTTTGATGATATTTCATGCAGATCTCTGGTCAGGACAAGCAATCCACTCCGCATGATAGATATCGCCAGGAAGGGTTAAATAATAGCCCTCTTGAAACTAACTACCACTGTCATAGGAATAACTCCTTGACTTCTGAAAGTCCGTTGGGAAACTATCATCCTTTACCAGGTAACTAGGCCTTCTTTTTGTGGAACTATCAAAATACGTATGTTTTAAACATGATGGTAAAGCTTTGATTGATTTGCAGTCGATAATGGATTCCCAGGTTCTGGTCAGAGACTGAAATTCTCTCCCCTCTCCCATGCCCAGAGTTACAATGCTCGTTTAGTTTCTCTTGGGCAAGCTGGATTGAGGTCTCATACTCACAATCAAGACTACTCATACCCTCGAGGATACTATTAGACCATCCTTGGCAATGTTTCTTTCTAGAGGAGAAGTTCATAGGTGGGCTGTATTCTATAGGTCTGACAATACTGACGTTGCTCACTCTAGGCTAGTGTTTACTTTTGATGGTTAACTTTCTATTTAGATCTGAAACTTATATTTAGATCTGGATAGAAAGCACTAGATACCAGTTCAACTGTATGTATGCTATCCCTTTCTTTTGTGTCTCATCGTCGAATTCAGAGGTGGGTGCACCTAACTAATGTAATCATGGAATGTGGTACAACTGAGTTGAGGAGATTTGATCCCCTTATATTTATGCTGTTTTATATTCTTGAAGATAGAGTACAGTTTGCATTTTGAGCAAGGGCTTTCCAAAATCGGAAAAGGTTCCACCCAGTAAAGAGGTATGTTCTCTAAATGTTGCTATGTGTATAAGTTTTATTTTCAAAATTTTCGTTTTGTTTTTTTGTTCGTTATTTTTAAATTGAGATTTATATGGGATTTCTAGAAAATATCTATTAGCTTTGCTAAGCTTTTGTGTAAATTTATCTGTTCTGTCAATCGGTGACAGCAATGACCACAAATATGATGGGCATCAGAAAGCCCTTTATAAGCCCGAAACATCAAGGTTCAGAATTTTGATTATGGTTAGAAAGTTCTATTGCAAACTTCTCCTTTATGCTTACAGACTTTGATTTTAGAAGTGAACATTTAATGTCACCATATCACCTAGTCACTCGTTAACCACTGTTCTTTAGGTGCGGCTAGAGTCTAGGTTAGCTTACTTGCAGATAGATAGCCAATGTTCTTCTGTTGATCATGGTGACCAATTCAACTAATGCCAAGATAGGTTTCCTTTCAATTTGCCTGTACTTGGTTTATTTAAGTCGTTCTTTTCTATTTTCCAGTTCTTTTACTAACGGAAATGACTTTGTGATATTGAGTTCCCCCGTTTTTTTCTTCCCCAGTTCAGGTTGCCTAAGTAATTCTTAGTGATGTCTACTTATCATCTACAGCTTCTGTATCTGTCCTGTGATGTTGGAGGTTTATTATGTCAAAAGATTGGAATTAGGGGTGTTTCGTATTGGCCTTACTTTGAACTTGCATGGCTTTCCGCCTAGGAAGACGGTGATGCATCCTTCCTAGCTGAATGTACGACCGTATTCCATTTAGTTCTCTTTGCCACTATGGCTAAGACGTGTCGGACCCAGTGTTTGTCTAGGACTTTGGTTATATTCAATTGTAGTTTAACTCTTTCTTAGTTGGCATTTCGCTCCAGCAGCTAGCTCCAAAGATTGTAACGCTAGTTTTGAAGTAGTTACACGATTTACATCATTCGAAAATTGATGCTGAAGATTTTATTAATACACAATAGTTGGTGATTAATTAGCAACAGAAATTTACAGCCACCCTTTTTGAAAGGAAAATTTACATCAAAGACTACTTCTATGCACTACAAATGAATCATTTTGCAATCCTTGTCAAGGACAATGCAGCACTGCCAAGCAGAGACCAGACACGCTCTTAAAATGATCCTGCTGTAGTCTTGGTCAGCTGAAGCAAAAAGTAGGGCACATTTTGCCACGTCTACTTCCATATTTTGCTGTCAATTTTCTGACTCCACCAGATTATATGAACAATTAGAAGCTCTTGCACACAATTATCCATATGAGTTACTCGCATTTTCGCAACCAAACTCATGGTTGAGATTGAACGGCTTATGTTACTATCCTTTTCATGCTTTTGAAAACTTCCCATGTATCCAAACTCGCTTCATTGGTAGTGCTTTTTGACGATTTTTTAACTCTACACAACAAAATGAAATATCCTCCTGCATAAATCAGATCTATTGCATTAGTAATCAGAAATTAACATGTCTGAACTATGCGTCCATGCATACAAAACAACGATACGATTAATAGATGTTCTTGAAAATGATGGATTTAATTCTTATTTCACAACACAAGCTACTATTACACAGATTGAACTTAGTTATCGCCAGACCAAAGTTTACTACTTACTAACAAAATAAGTTTCACCTCTATGAACCCTTCTCGAGTGAAGAGATCTCGTAGAACTTCTAGACTGAAGAAATACGAGAGTGTGCCATCACCCCTTTGGTAAAGATACTCCCCAACCCTCTGATTGGGAGAAAACCTCAACATAGTCATGTCATATAACCCTGCAAAAGTTATAGTAGTGGCATGTTTGGATAAGCCACACACATTTACATATAGTGCTAGACTCTAGACTTGAGAGTCCTGGAGGGATATGCATATGTGACTCAATACTCTAAATGCTCCAACAAATAACTTTGAAAGCATAGTCGATGTATTAATTGAAAAGACACGACATCACTCACCATAATCTCGAAAAAGTATTAAGCCCCCTGGTTTGAGCACTGTAAAACATTCTTTTATGACATGTCCCATATCGCTTGGAGGAATAGATGATAATGTGAAAATCTGTAAGGAGACACAGGATCAGAGAAGGTTATACTACATCAGCATAACTATTAATGCATCATTTTCATTAAGCTATTATCTTTTGTGATTCCAGCGGGAGAGCACTCCAATTTCAGGCACCCTCATGAACACAGATGCATTGAAAAATCACCAAATTTCTTCTACTAACCAAAATATGAAATCTTTAAGAGCAAAGTTATTAGTTTGATTACTCACCATCATTACAATGTCAACACCACCAAGAGAATGAAATGGCTCCTTTATATTCCAATCTGGTGGTGGTTGAGTCACAATATTATTGTTGACCTCGGTGAGGGATAGATACGAATCATCTACGCATGGTGATGGATGTAACCATGCCGGGAGACTTTGACTTGAAATATCACAATGAAATGGGAAAAATCTGTGATTGACCTCGGAAGAAATGGCATCAGACACGAGTTCTTTCGCTCTTTCCAATGCAGAGTCGCTGCAGTCACAAGCATAGACAATAGCCTTGCTGTTGGCCCTGAGAGACTAAGAAATTTTATCATCAACAACTTGTCGACTTCCATATCATTTAAAATACTTTCAATGTAATGGAATCAACAATCTAGCTTGTGGAGCATTCATGTGGGTTGAATATTATTTCGTATTGTACCTTAGCACGGGGAGTGCCGAGCTTCCAGTACCACACCCAATCTCTAGCACTATTAAATCCTTGTGAGAAGATAGTAATTCTGGAAATTCTTTTACCAAATATCGCCGTTCCTGCCTCAATTTACTAGTCAGTCAGACATATCTTGTAGAAATACCCCATACACTCAAGCTTTCATTTCCTTAAAAAAGATTTAAAAACAGCAATACATAAGTAAGTCTTGCAGAACGTAGCCGACTTCAAATGTTTGATGCGATGTCAGTCATTGTTCATTCTTTTCGGGCTGAGCTTGAAATAGGGTTTCGGCAAATCTCTGGTTTTCTTCTTCTTATGTGCTAGCTCTAGACGGCACGCAGCTTTACTTACGACCAAACTATAGGTGTCAAAATTTACATTGGCAGCATGTCATCGGAACACAGACCCTATGATCAACACTATGTTAATGAAAGCTACGTTATGGATGCATGCACATTGCCATCATACACCACGTCATTTCATTCAGCATTAGTATCATCAGCATTCCACAAATACCACCATCATCATCACATCAATATCGGCATGCTGTACAATACCCTGACATTAATGCATCATCGACACCATATACGATGCCCATCACGAAGAAATCGACCAATGGATATCTTCTTGCAACCAGGTAAAGTACAGTCCTCCATTCAAACACGCATGGTTCAAATTCAGCTCTCAACGATAGGCACCCAGAGTAGGGAAAGCACTAACCTTGAAGAATGTATGCCTCGCATGCATCCTATGAAAGCGACCCCAGGCTTCAGTCGTACACTCTTTTCCAAACTTATTTGGGGAAGGCGATGCCATTCCTGAGGCCTGAAAAAGATGAGATTTAGGGCGCGATACCGCCTTCAATTTCAGCGAGAAAATGAGCACGAAGAAAACCCAGGCAAAGAGGGGAAGGTGGGGGGAGAGGAGCTTGCGTTTATTATAGATAGGGTTGCTGCAGATTTCCTGGCATCAAAGGAAAGAAAAGAAAAGAGAAGAGGAGGGAGGGATGGATGCTTTGCTTCAGAGAAAAGAGGCGAGAGAGAGAAAACGGAACCGAGAGAGAGGGAGAGAGAGAGAGAGAGAGAGGTAAGAATACCTTGAATGAATTCTCGACTTCATCTCTCAGGTCTTCCCAGAGGAAATCCTGGGAGAAGTAATCACCGGCGATGGAGGGCCTGGGAGCTGCCTGCATCGCGACGAGGACCGAGGAGGAAGAAGGAAGAAGGAAGAAGAGGAAGAAGGAATCTAGGTCACGTTTATAGTCCTCCTATTCTAGGAAATTACAAAAGTAGCCTTTCCTCATCTTCAAGAGGACTTCAGCTCTTACTTGGGAATGCAGGCTAGCTTATCCATCTTTGGAAAGGCATTATGTAATTGATTGATGATGGCTAGGTATATAGCAATCCAACATGCATCGATCGATCATAAGGCATGAAGAAAGAACCCATCATCGATGGATCGATGGATCGACGAGAAGGCATGAAGAAAGAACCCCTCGGCTCGGCTCAGTTCAGCTCAGATTGCCTGTTAGATACCGATCTTTGGAAGGCATTCTGGGATTGATGATGGCTAGATATAGCACTCTAGCATGCATGCATCGATCGATCGATCGATCGATCAATGAGAAGGCATGAAGAAAGAACCCCTCCAAATCGGCTCGGATGCCATGGATGTTAGATACCGATCTGTGATAGATGATGGCTAGATATTGCACTCCATGGAGCATGCATTGATCAATAGATCGATCGATGAGAGGGCATGAAGAAAGAACCCCCTACGCTCAGCTCAGTTCAGCTCAGATGCCTGTTAGATATCAATCCAAACGCTTAGCTCAGTTCAGCTCAGATGCCGATTAGATACCGATCCAAATGCTCAGCTCAGTTCAGCTCAGATGCCTGTTAGATATCAATCCAAACGCTCAGCTCAGTTCAGCTCAGATGCCTGTTAGATACCGACCCCAACCACTCAGCTCAGTTCAGCTCAGATACCTGTTAGATACGGATCCAAATGCTCAGCTCAGTTCAGCTCAGATGCCTGTTAGATATCGATCCCAACGCTCAGCTCAACTCAGCTCAGATGCATGTTAGATATCGATCCAAACTCTCAGCTTAGTTCAGCTCAGATGCCTGTTAGATACCGATCCCAAACTCTCAACTCAAATACCTATTAGATACGGATTCAAATGCTCAACTCAGTTCAACTCAGATGCCTGTTAGATACCGATCCAAACGCTCAGCTCAATTCAGCTCAAATGCATGTTAGATATCGATCTTTGGAAGGCATTCTGTGATTGATGATGGCTAGATATGGCACTCCAACATGCATCGATCGATCAATGAGAAAGCATGAAGAAAGAAACCCCAGCTCGACTTAGCTCAACTGAGATGCCTGTTAGATATTGATCATTGGAAGGCATTCTGTGATTGATGATGGCTAGATATAGCACCCCAAGCATGCATCGATCGATAAAAGATCAATTCCTAAAGCATCCTATTCCTATATGGCATAGAATCTATATACATTGACTATGCATGCATTTATCTATTGCGTTTACCCGTCGATATCCCTCCAGAACAGACATCAGACAGACTATTCTCCACCTCTTTTACAAACCCTTCTGAAGCGTGTTGCTCTGCTCTTGCCTTGAGAACTGAAAGCCGTCAAGATGCCGAGCTGCAGATGTCTTCCATCTGCTTGATCCGTCAACTCGGTGATCAACATCAACAACAATAACAACAACAACATCATCATCATTCATCATCCTCTTCATAATTGCCATCACCATCACGATGATCATCATCATCTGTTGTGACATGGTTGAACATTCAGAAGCATCTTGGACCTGCAAGTTGATGATCGCGATGTTGCAGAAAGCAAGTGCCCACAAATGCCTATGACAACCAAACCTGAAGAGCTCGTTGGGAACATCAAGCAATATATAGATTAAGTCAGGTGCCTGATTCAGATGGACTAACTTACAACAACACCGCATCTCCTCATCATCCTCAATAGACCGTTTCGAGTCGAGACGTTTCTTCTTCTATCTGGGTTTTTTCAAATTTAGCAGAGGCTTCTAAATGCATGGTCTTTTAAATGCATGGTCGGGCGATTGCGCATTTCGAACAAGGAGGACAAACATTATCCGCGTTAATTATGATCAATTTGATCGATCGGCTTTGAAAAAAGTACCAATAGGCACAACCCGCGGTTCTCTCTGGTTCCAAATCCAATCCATCTTCACCATCAAATTCCAATTCCATTCATCATCATCACCATCATCTTCATCTTCTTCCATCAAATTCCATCCAATCCATCTTCACCACCAAATTCCGATTCCATTCTTCATCATCATCATCATCATCATCATCATCATTATCTTCTTCTTCTTCTTCCATCAAATTTCATCAAATCCATCTTCACCATCAAATTCCAATTCCAATTCCATTCATCACCATAATCATCATCATCATCTTCTTCTTCCATCAAATTCCATCCAATCCATCTTCACCACAAAATTCCAATTCCAATTCCATTCACCATCATCATCACCACCACCACCACCACCACCACCATCATCTTCTTCTTCTTCCATCCTTCACCATCAAATTCCAATTCCAATTCCATTCACCATCACCATCATCATCGTCATCATCTTCTTCTTCTTCCATCACATTTCATCCAATCCATCTTCACCATAAAATTCCAATTCCAATTCCAATTCCATTCACCATCACCATCACCACCACCACCACCACCATCATCATCATCACCATCATCATCATCACCATCATCATTATCATCATCATCATCTTCTTCTTCTTCTTCTTCTTCTTCCATCAAATTCCATCCAATCTTCACCATCAAATTCCAATTCCATCCACCACCACCACCATAATCATCATTATCATCATCTTCTTCTTCTTCTTCTTCCTTCACTCTTCCTTTAAAGATGTGGTGGGCCAAAAAGGAGGATAAATCTGTAAAAAGCAGAGAAGGAAGAAGAAAGAAGAAGATGGTAAAATCACACATGCAGAGACATATATATAGATAGATAGATTAACAGAATTTTGTGGAATGGTGGAGTTAATGTGGATGTCCATCTCCATCTCCCTGAGTTTCTTCATCTCAAAATTTGCCTCTTTTTTTCTTTCCAAGATGAAACAGAGAGTGGAGTGGCAGTAGTCTCCCCATTGCTGTCAAGAATCAAAGCAGTGGGAGCATCAGAGGGTTAGCTTACCGCTGCAGTAGGAGTCCCATCTCTATCCATCTAGCTGGAATCTGGATAGGTAGATAGATACCAAATACATATCTCCATCTCCATGTCTATCTATATATAGATTGAGAGATAGATTGATAGATCGAGAGATGGATAGATAGAGATGGTGTGCTGCTTGATGCATGTGGGCGGAGCTGGGAATCTCTTGCAGGTTTTGCAGGTTTTGCTCTTGTGGTAGAACTGGCAGAGAGAGAGAGAGGAGGGAGAGGGAGAGATCAGAGAGGGTAGCTTCAAGAATGGTGATGGTGGTGATGATGATGATGGCGATGGCGATGGCGATGGTGCTGCTTCTGCTGGGGCCGCCGGCCATAGCTGCATCTGCTGCATCTGCTTCATCTGCTTCATCATCATCATCATCATCTGGTGCTGGTGCTGCAGCTGCTTCTGTGGATGTGGATGGGAGGTCGGCTATGGCGCAGACAGACGAGGTCGCCTTCATCTGTGCCACGCTCGACTGGTGGCCCCCTGACAAATGCGACTATGGCACCTGCAGCTGGGCCAACGCTTCCCTCCTCAACCTCGTAAGTCCTTCCAGAAGCTTTCTGAATCGCCATCGCCATCGCCATCGCATTCCTTCCTTCCTTCCTTCCTTAACGATGACTTCAGAAACCCTAAACCACCATTCCGTGGCGTAGGGTACCACAATTCTGAACCCTAAACCACCATTCCGTGGCGTAGGGCACCACATTTCTGAACCCTAAACCACCATTCCATGGCGTAGGGTACCACATTTCTGAACCCTGAACCACCATTCCATGGCGGTAGGGCACCACATTTCTGAACCCTGAACCACCATTCCATGGCGGTAGGGCACCACATTTCTGAACCCTAAACCACCATTCCATGGCGGTAGGGCACCACAATTCTGAACCCTAAACCACCATTCCATGGTGTAGGGTACCACATTTCTGAACCCTAAACCCTACTTCATGGCCTGGATTCTAACCGCCATTCTGAACCCTAAACCCCCTACTCCATGGCTTGGATTCTAACCACAATTCTCACCAGAGTTGCGCACCTGCACATGCCACCATTCATTTGCCGAATATGTAGCCCCTCCATTTCCAGTTTCTGATCATCGCTTTGTTCCCCTCGCTTGATGTTGGAGATTGATTCATTCAATGGCTTGTTCTCTTTCCTGTTTGATTTTCTTTTTTCTCTCCTTTCTGATTTGTTGGCTTCTTTCTCTCTGTGGTGGGAGATCCGAAACGGAAACAGAACCTGTCAAGCGCGCTTCTTCGGAACGCAATCAGAGGTGAGAAGAGAGAAACACCCAGAAGAGCTTGAAAAGGGTTTTGATTGATTGATTGATTGATTGATTGATTGGTTTCTTTTGCGTGAGCTTCCGAGCTCTTCCTGGTAAACTTCTGTTGAGGTGAATGTTGGATCTTCTCTCTCTGGCTGGGGCTATGGCGTTCTTGCAGCATTCTCGCCGCTGAAGCTGAGGCTGGGAGGGACCCTTCAAGACAATGTGGTGTATCATGTGGGCAGCAGAGGCGAGCCATGCCCGCCCTTTGTGAAGAACGCCTCGCATCTGTTCGGCTTCTCGGGAGGCTGCCTCCCCATGTTGCGCTGGGACGAGCTCAACCACTTCTTCCAGAGCGTCGGGTAAGCAAGTAAATTAAACAAGCTTCCATTCTGCAGAATGGATGGGATGAATCGACGGATCGATCGATCGATCGATCCATGCATCCCTCTAATCCATGCTGATGGGTCATTTCGGTCGATCGATCCGTCTATTCCATGCTGATGGGTCATTTCGGTCGATCGATCCGTCTATTCCATGCTGATGGGTCATTTCGATCGATCCTTCCGTCTATTCCATGCTGATGGGTCGTTTCGATCGATCCTTCCGTCTATTCCATGCTGATGGGTCGTTTCGATCGATCCTTCCATTTGTCTCCATGGATTTAGTGGGTCGTTTCGATCGAGATCCGTCCATTTGTCTCCATGGATGTGTAATGGGTCATTTCGATCGATCCGTCCGTTTTGCGCTGTCCCTTTGCTTGGGGGCTGTAATGGGGCCATTTGGATCGATCCATCCATTTCGCGCTGTCTATTGCTTTAGAGGCTGCAATGGGCCGTTTCGATCGATCGATCCATCCATCCATTTCGCGCTGTCCCTTGCTTGGGGGCTGCAATGGGCGGTTTTGATCGATCCATCCATTTGGGTGATTTGGATCGATCGGTCCATTTCGGCGCTGTCCCTTGCTTGGGGGCTTGTAATGGGCGATTTCGATCCATCCATCCATTTGGGTGATTTGGATCGATCAGTCCATTTTGCGCTGTCCCTTGCTTGGTGCCCATATAATGGGCCATTTTGATGGATCGATGGATCGATTTCATGTTCGGAGGCTGGAATCGAACCGTTTTGCCGGCTGTTTTGGGCTATGAATCCGTCGTCGCATCTCGTGGCGCTGTGTAGGTCGGTGGTCGCATTCGGGATCAACGCGTTGTTTGGGAGGGCAGTGGGCGGAGGCTCGTCGTCGTCGTCGTCGTCGGGGGCATGGGACCCGTCGAACGCGAGGGACTTGATACAGTACACGCACGATATGGGCTACAAGATCAGCGCGTGGGAGTTCGGTAAGCAACCACTTGAGCAGCTGGAAATCGCTGCGAAAGCGAGCAAATGGCTCGCTATCGATTCTGTTAAACGCGATCCGATGATGATGGCGATTGTGATGAGGATTGTGATGAGGAGGAGGATTGTGATGAGGATGAAATGTGTGTAGGAAATGAGCTTTCGGGCAGCGGGATCGGAACGCGGGTGATGCCAGAGCAGTATGCGGCGGATGCGATGGCGCTGCGCAAGATCGTCGAGGAGGTTTACAACGAGGAGAGCGACGCGGTTCCTCTGCTGGTGGCGCCCGACGGCTTCTTCGACGAAGCGTGGACCGAGCGCTTCCTGGAATCGGCCGCCGCCGGCTTCTCCGTTCCGCCCATCGATGTCCTCTCCCACCACATCTACAACCTCGGCGCAGGTGCGTGGAAAACTCTATTCTCGCCTCTAAACCCTAAACCCTAAACCCTAAAACCCTAAACCCTAAACCGGTATAAAGTCAAAAGCTTCTTGTCCCAGTTGTTTACATGGTTGTTCCAACCTTCTTCGCAATGATGCACGGCGGGGTGGGGTCCGAGTTGGTTAACCTACTACCACTCATCCATATCTCGCGGCTCCAATGTGTGGGAGATTCTGCATTCTCCAGTGGTGGAGCTTTTTGATATCGCTCGAATCGATCGATCGGGGGAAAGGCTCGATCGAATCGCTCGGATCGATCGATCGGGGGAAAGGCTTGATCGAATCGCTCGGATCGATCGATCGGGGGAAAGGCTCGATCGGATCGCTCGGAATTAGTCCCGAGTTTCTGGATTTGCATGCATGCTTTTTCATCACTATCATTCGCACCACCGCTTGCTTGCTGTCTGGTTGCTTGCTGACATCGATCGATGCCATTCCGTGCCCCTCTTGCTGATCGATTCGATTCGTTCTCTTCTCTTCCTTCCTTTGCCAGGGGTGGATGTTGATCTGATGCAGAAGATTCTGGACCCCGTGTATCTGGGCAATGCGGCCGCCCTGTTCTCGCTCGTCCAGCAGGTTCTGGACAAGCACGGGCGGTCGGTCAGCGCCTGGGTCGGCGAATCGGGCGGCGCTTACAACAGCGGCCATAACCTCGTCACGAATGCCTTCGTCATGGGCTTCTGGTACGATCCATGCATATATATACATGTATGTACATTGGCGATTCCGATCTCTCAGAATTCCCAGGGATCTGAGAGGGTAAGTAAAAGTCTGTCGAGGGCTTGTGTAACATAAAAAAACAAGAAAAACTTGTTCCAGGTACCTCGATCAGCTCGGTATGTCCGCAACCTTCGGCACAAAGACTTATTGCCGCCAATCCTTGATCGGTGGCAACTATGGGCTCCTCAACACAACTACATACAGCCCGAATCCGGATTACTATGGGTAGCTAGCGCCGACTACTTCCATTCCGACTGTTCTTTTCTTGATCATATGATTCTACATGCGCAACGGTCGTGCCAGGATCGTCACTTCCTACGACAATCTGACACTTCACATTATTCGCATTTTTAACGATTTATTTTAGCCTTCGATCCGTGTGTGTGCAGTGCGCTTCTGTGGCATCGCCTGATGGGCTCCAAAGTCCTGCGTACGAACGTCTCTGGGTCGCCCTTCCTGCGAGCTTACGCCCACTGCTCCAAGGGAAATGTCAGTAGGAAAACCAATGCAGATCGTTCCCCCCTAAACAACAGCTCTTTCGATTCTCGATCTGATTGTTTTTCTTGGGTTCGATTCCCCTTTTGTGCAGGGTGGCGTTACGATCGTCTTCTTGAACCTGAGCAATCAAACAGCATACCGAGTTGATCTTTCGACTCAACCGGCTTCCCCACGAGGATTGATGCGGATGGAGTATCACTTGACGCCCGAAAACGGAGATCTCCATAGCCAAGTGTCATTGCTAAATGGTGTGCCATTAATAATCATCGATGAAGAAATCCCGATTTTGCTCCCCAAAGTAGTGGCAAGCAACCAACCGATCTCTATACAGCCCCTGTCTTATGCGTTTATCTCGTTATCCACAACGCTACCAGCATGCCTCTAGGGTAATCTAGTTTTCTTCCTATCATGGATTATATAAACACACACACACACATCTGATTTGCCAAAGTAGTAGATTCCATCTCTAGCTCCATTAGAAGCTCTTCCGATCCACATCCATTGTAGGTCCCGTGCGCATTATAATTGATTCGATTTGGAAGGCAAACATGTGCCGCAAATCTTTAAGAAAAACATCATCCAACTTGTGATGATCTTGTAAACAAGGGTCCAAAGCCGCCTCTTTTAATCGATCTGATGTTGAAGCTCAACTGCCTTTCAAAGCCTTCTTTTTAATCGTAAAGATTGACTTGAGATCTCTGCCTCAAAGTGTGCATGTGTGGTGTAATAGTGTGACAGAGGAAGAACCACGTTTGCTTGTCCATTCATTAGCTCTGCGAGCATGAACTTGTCCATATCGTGCTTGAAATCTACAACACCACACAAAACATCTCGTATTGGTTCATATCGATCCGAATGCTTGCCACGATGAAAGGTCCAAAAAACCTCGAGAAAGTTGTTGAACTGTGGTGGATCATTAAAGGTCGCAAAACCCTTGAGAAAGTTGTGAACTGTGGTGATAATTCAACAAAACAGGAAATGGGTCTATGCCCATGGTCTGCAACTCCCCAGTAGCATAACATTCTGCCAACGATGGATTCTCCTACTAAGCCTGGGAAAACAAATTCTTGTACCAAGGTATGCTCATTTAGTATGAGGATATCAAAGAAAACTAGCCAATTACAACAGAGATTTGACTTCGTTTTATTTATATAAGCAGTAGACCAAAGGATCATATGAAGGACATATAATACTATCCCATTTTGTGCAACGATGGCCTAGAAGAAGCAATACAACAACCGGGATTTTTACATTGGATGACCATCTCATGTCAGAACAGTCGAATCAAATAGATTGGATCGGATTTCTTCTTGTACAATTCGGCAACGTGTTATTTTTCAAAGTGCCAAAGAATCCTAAAATGCAAAAGCGAAGATGAGAAAAAAAAAAGCAAATGAAGACGATGATGCGGAATATACGTACGATCTTTCGCCCGCGTTGCTTTAGAAACACTTCCGGTGAACGATAGATGGGCCGGATTCATCATACTCCGACCTTGCGATCCACATCTGCAAAAGGTGATGAAACGCCACACATTTAAACGCTTTGTTTTCTAGGTGGTTTTTGGGTCTTGGTTTAATATACCAGAAGGTAAATGCCAATGAACGATGAACAAAAGAACATCCAAACAAAGCTTATACACAATATATATATACCTGTTGGAAAGAGCCCAACGATGCCAGAATCGATCCTCCGATCCACACGCTGTACTTCCTCTCAGGGGGTGCCACCACCTTGATCTTTATGCTACTCGGGGCGAGAGCTGTGATTTCTTTGCTCATACGTTCTGAGATTCCAGGGAACATCGTCGAGCCTCCACTGAGCACGACATTGCCGTAGAGGTCCTTACGGATGTCCACGTCGCACTTCATGATCGAGTTGTAAGTCGTCTCGTGTATCCCAGCTGCCTCCATGCCGATGAGGGATGGTTGGAATAGCACCTCTGCGCAGCGGAACCTCTCGGAGCCAATCGTGATCACTTGCCCATCAGGCAGCTCATAGGACTTGTCGATGGATGAGCTTGTTCTTGCCGTCTCCAGCTCCTTCTCGTAGTCTAGGGCTACATAGCTCAGCTTCTCCTTCACATCGCGCACGATCTCCCGCTCAGCGCCCGTCGAGAATGAGTACCCCCGTTCAGTGAGGATCTTCATCAGGGCATCGGTGAGGTCCCGCCCCGCCAGATCAAGCCGCAATATGGCATGCGGTAGAGAATAACCCTCATAAATGGGGACAGTGTGTGATACACCATCGCCCGAGTCCATCACAATACCTAGATCATGGGACAAATATACCATATGAATCACAAGCAGAACCGCAGAAATGAAAGAGAAAAGACATTGGGTAAGGAGTTGATCACTTAAGGCTGGTTAAACATAAACTCACTTAAACATACTGATCAATCATGCTTTTCCTACTGTATTTTGCAAGGTCAAACGAGGTCAAACTAGAGATGCTTTGAAGTGTATCGTTTGGAAAGGCTATGGGGACAATATAAGATACCCCATCGCCTGAGTCCATCACAATGAACATAGACCATATGAATCGCGAGAAGAAGCAGCCAAAAAAATGTGATGGGTAAGGATTTGAGTACTTCAGTCTAATCAAACAAAATATTTTTTAAACAGGGTGATCAATCATGATTTTCACTTTGCGAGATTGAACGAGGTTTAACTAGAGATAGTTAAGGTCATAGGCCTGGCAAAATGGAGACAGAGTGCGCTAGAGACACCACTGCAAGAGTTTATCATAATGCCTAGATCATGAAGGAAAGCATACGAATTCCAAGCGATGCCACAAAAAAGAAACACTGTTAAGTAAGGATTTGGTTACTGCGGCTAGTTAAAAACACTGGCATTTTACAACATGCTGATCCATCATGCCTTTTACACTTTATTTTATACGAGATTGGATGAGGTTGAATTAAGGAAGATTATGGTAAACCTTCACTTTTGTTTTGTTCTGTTTCGTTTTCGAATGGGACTCGGCTCACCTGTGGTCCTTCCGCTGGAATATAATGATAGCACAGCTTGGATGCCGACGTACATGGCTGGGACATTGAAGGTGTCGAACATGATCTGGGTCATCTTCTCTCGATTGGCTTTAGGGTTGAGGGGGGCCTCGGTGAGCAAGATGGGGTGATCCTCGGGCGTGATCCGGAGCTCGTTATACAAGGTGTGGTGCCATATCTTCTCCATATCATCCCAATTGGTCACGACGCCGTGCTCGATCGGGTACTTGAGGGCCAAGACACCGCGTTTTGATTGGGCCTCATCACCCACAAAGGCATCCTTTTGCCCCATGCCCACCATCACTCCCGTGTAGCGAGGCCGCCCAATTATGCTCGGGAAAACTGCACGAGGTGCATCATCGCCAGCGAACCCAGCCTGTCAATGTGAACAAAACAAGCGCAACAGTGTGTAAGACATCATCACCATCATCATCATCGTCGTCGTCGACGTCATCACCAGCATCACTAGAATTTTACTACATTGTTACATCCCACACACCATGCCATCCTCCCATAACCATCATAACCGTGCCATCACATCATCGTCCTTATAGTGCATTATCACATCATTTGCTCTCTACCTGCCCCACATGTAGAATGATTCAAGAAAGATGTGATGATATACTAAGAGGTTGTGATACCACCTAGAAGGTTGAGCACATCCATAAGAACTTTGCTCTTGCATAGAGAATCATTACTCCAAATTGGACATCCCTTTTTTAGGAAGGAGACACCCATCAAGAACTATGTAAACCTAGGTCCCATGGGTCAAAGTTGGCCTCATTGTGGACGTTAAAGCTTTCAATTCTATCCCACACACCATGCCACCATCCATAAATCATCTGTATCGTCATAATTGTAGCATCACATCATCCTTGCAAATTACCACATCTTTTACACCATGCCATCATCCCATTGCTCGCACTGGCAGAAAGGTAGCATCAACATTGTTTCCACTACATAATTCAACTATCGTTTGCATCAGTTTTAAACAGGATAGATCCTGCCTAATAAAAAGAAACTGGACCCATGTAGTGCATCTGGAAAGGTAGCACCAACATTGTTTCCACCACATTATTCAACTATTGTTTGCATCGTTTTAAGCAGGATAGATCCTGCCTGAAAAAAAGAAACCGGACCCATCTAGTGCATCATTATCACAATCTTGCATATTGTTGTGCCTTCCCTGCATCATCGCTATCATTATGATCATAATCATGGCTACGATCACCATCATCGTCATTGCCAATATCGTTTCCACAACTTCAAGCCCTACCAAATCCGTTTATACTACAGAGACCATGTCATTCAACAATCCCTCGTTATAATTGATGTCTTTCAGGAGGATCAGAAACAATCAATCATCTACAACCCATACAAAGCATAATACAAAAAACAGAGAAGCAAAGGAAAGCCGGGCGTTTTTAATTACCTTGACCATGCCAGATCCGTTGTCGCAGACAACGGCTTGAACTTCGCTAGGATCAGCCATGGCTGCTCAAATGCAAACGGAAGAAGGTATTGAGAAAACGGCGGAAACAAAGCAGAGGGGAGCACTGATCCGGATCGGTCTTACCTATGAATCTGAGGACGAGTCAAAGGGGGGGGAGGGAGGGGGGCGGTCGAAGGAGGTTGGGAGGGAACGGTGGGGAAGAAGATGGCTGCAAGAACAGCTTCTTCTCCTCCTGCTTGCACGGTCGAAGGAGAGGATCTTCTGGTGAAGAAGAAGGAGAGGAAGAAGAAGGAAGACATGGCGAGAGCTGAGGACCCACGACGACGCGGAGATACAGTTGGCAAATGGAGAGGGGGAAGAATCTGTCGACGCAACACGCACGCACGACACGCACGCAGAGACAGAGCGACTCGGTCTCGTTCGCGAGCAAGAAAGACCAGAGCGAAACCCTAAAAACCTTTCAAAGGCTTCACTGAGAAATGGCACGGAAAATCTTCTTCAGATTCCTCTCGGGATCTGACCTAATCTGCTCTGATCTGCTCTGATCTGATCGATCATAGATCCTCTGCAATTCTGATGGGCATCGAATCGAATCGAATCGGATCGGATCGAATGCGTTTTGTGCTGCGCTCGATCGATCGCGGATCCCTTTGTAAAATTCCCGCTGAGATTCGAACTGGATCGAATCGAATCGAATCGAATCGGATCGTGTTTGTGTTGCGGCTGAGATCGAGCGCAGATCCTTTCTAATTCTGCTCCGACATCGATATCGATATCGATATCGATATCGAATCGGATGTGTTTCTACTACGGCTGATCGATCACGGATCCTCTATATGTAGGTAGTCTGTTGGCATCAAATCGAATCGAATCGGACGTGTTTCCATTACAATCGATCGATAATCGGGTGAAATATACGACGAACCCATCTATCGATGCATTCCGTCTTTCATTCGATCCGTCTCTCTTCATTCTACAGACGAACCCATCTATCGATGCAACCACAGCTTGAATAACGACCGTTATGTGCATTGGCTACAGAAGGCCATACAATAGTGTCTGTTTGTAACCACTATGAGCGTGCATAACAGCAGTTTTTGTTGGGCTTGTCATACTGACTAAGTTGGCTAGAGCGTGGAAAGGAACATTAGCAAACAAGTCGAGAGGAGAAAGAGATAGAACCAACCTGTTTTTTTTCCAAACTTGAGATACTACATTAGTTAAAAACACAGTCTCTTTTGGCGGTTCCTCTTTCTGCAAAAGCACTTTGGAACATCTAGCCTTCTTTAGACATTGCATCGTGAGACCACTTATGAGCTCTCGTTGACTTGCAAATGCCTTTGTTTTACTAAAATTATAATTATCACGAGTTCCTGCCGCAATCCGACCATTTTCTATCCTCCAAACTACAAAAGCCTCCACCTATTCATATGCCCAAGTCACCTGATGAGCCAATGTCCACACAACCGAGCCCCACGTTAGGTATACATTCATGGTAATAAGCGATAAAATCCGGATGACTCTAAACCAGATTCGCAAAGCCTTGGGGCATGTCCGCAATTTAGGCAAACTGTAGGCCAGCCCATCTTGTTGATCCACTCTCCCATTGTCACAACTCAATGTAAAATAAATCATTGGAAATTTGTGATTTTTCTAGCCTGTTTCCTCTACCAAAAGCAATTCCATAATGTGGCCAAAAATTCATTAGAGATTTGTTGCCTTGCCAAAATTGCAAAGCTAAAGGATCTTTTGGTTTCTACTTATTCAGAAGGCTTCTACCCATCTTTGTGGACTATTGAAAAAGTTGACGAGACTTACTTGTGTCTGGTTCCTTCCACAACACCTCTAATGGGTCTCGTATTAGATAAAGTTAGGGGACACTCACCTAGTACCCAAATTCGGTTGTCTCATAAATTTATGGTGGGATTTTGATCAAGTTGCCAATCCTTTTGGTCATATGCAGCCACTCTAACTTGTTCCCATAATCAATGCTTGTCTCATCTTTTCCTCTTCATCTCTTGGTGGGTTTAGATGTAATCCTTGCTTTACCTCATCCCATGCTTTGAAAAGTCTATGGGTAAACTTGTCCTCCCATGAATTTGACAGCATAGTGTGGCAATATCTTAGTTCAACCTTCCAAGGAACCTCGTGCTTTGAATGATAAGCTGTAACTCTTGACAACAGAGTCTTTCCAATGTACCTCTCCTAGTAAAAAAACATCTAACAATAAATTTGTAAAGTAAATTTTGCTTTGCTGAAGTGGGTTGATTAAACCTAGGCCAACTTTGCTTCAAGGCAGTGTAATAGTCTGCAAGGTCACTTTAGCCTTGGATACATGTTCTGAATTACTAGACTATAATAAATTATAGACCAATCGTTGGATTTGATTGATATACGATCTAGAAAATATCCAACAAGAAGCCACATACCAAATGGATGATAGTAACATGTACCTCAATATCACCACTCTGCCTGCCAAGGATAACCAGCCTGTATTCTAATGCAACAACTTTTTTCTCACGGACAACAACAGTGGAGCAAGTTGTCTCAAGTGTGAGGTCAATTCCTACCCAGCAGCCAAGGTATCTTGTGCACTCACCCCCAGGAATCTATCGAAATTCTGGTGAAGGATACCAAGGTGGACAAACCTTCTCACTTACCTAGAATGTCACAGGGTTGTGCCAATTTATAAGGACGCCTGAGCCGTTACAAAACACATTAGGTGCCCTTCTAGCCTTCTTTAAGTTTTCTAGAGATCCTTGTAGATATAAACCGGTGTCGTCTGCAAATTCAACATCTAAAAATTCTTTGTTGCCCTCCAAAAACCTAATTTTTTGTATCTGGACCTCATCCGAATTTAGAAACATATAAAGGGCCTAAAAAAAGGATAGAAAAAGAAGGGGGGCTAGGGGGCACTCCTGATTAACTAATCTAAAGAGATGGACGTATGGAGTCCATTTATCTCTTGCAATAAAAACTTTGATTCAAGCATTACTAAACAAAGCTATGATACCTTTAATCCACCCAATAGCAAATACAATCTCAATGAGCACACCCTTGAGAAAATCTCAGCTTACTCTAACATACACTTTTTCAAAATCTAGGAGTAAGATGGCTAGATCGTCACCTCTCTTTTTGGCTACAACGGTGGATTCCCAAAATATAAACAAATTGTCAAAAATTTTACGCTCCTTAATAAAGTTTGTCTGAGACCCATGGATTACATTATTGAGAGGAGGTTGTACCCTTCAGGCTAACTTTTTTGCATAAATTTTATAGATCGTGTTCATAACTGTAATTGATTGCCACTTGCGAATATCATCAAAAAGACCTCCTCCCTTTAGAATTAAGAAAATAATACCATCGTAAATTTCCTAAGGTATATGACCAAGATCATATATATTTTAAAAGGCATTTATAATGTCATCACCCATAATATTCCAATAGAATTAAAAAAAATATTATTTAATACCGTCTTCATATGACAATTATTGTTTGACACTTTAACCAATGTAGTTGAGACATCCTCCTTTTAAATAGGGTGAGTAAGTTAAGCATTAAATTGAGCATTTACTATTTTTTTTATGCTGTCCAACCATTTAAAGATATTATATAGTAAAGAAGCAATAAGAGATATGTCACATGAAGATTAACAAGACCTTATGCTCTATCATCTTGATATGAGAATATATTTATA